>QLOS01000065.1:0-121559 GCA_003313725.1 Russula sp. MG48 | reverse complement strand
ACCGCCCGAGGGCGAGGGCGTCGGTTGTGGGTGCGCACGGGTGCGCCGTCGCGCGCGCACAAAGGCGTCCCAGTCCTTGCGCCGTGCCGCCTGCCGCTCGTCGTGTATCGCCGTGAGCTCGCCGAGCAGGCGCCGCAGCACGTTCGCGCAGACGTGCCGCGGCGTGTCCAGGCCGACGGCGAGTATCGCCGTGCTCGCGCTGGCGCTCGGACCGAGCTTGGTGTTGTTGGTGCTGTTGGCCGGCACGTCTCCCCCGCCGCCGCCGGCAGCACCTGATGTGGCTGCCGAGAGTTTGCGGGTGCTGTGCGAGGACGAGCGCGATTGCGGGCGGGCGGGCAGTTCGATCTCGCCCGTACACGCGCAGGCCTCTTTGACGATCTCGATCCCGGTCCCGTCGGCCTCCTCGTCCGACCACTCGTCCTCGGTGCGGTCTGCAATTTTGACGCCGGTGAGGCAGGCAGGCGCGGCGCAGCGGCACGTGAGGGCGCGCACCAGCAGGAGGACGTCGTACAAGGCGACGTCGTACATAAAGCCAAACCGATCTACCAGTGGTTCGCTATCTGCACGGTGCGTCGGGAGCGGCGGTAGGGCAAAGGGGCCCACCATGGAGGGCCGAAAGTCTCGAGCGATGAGGGAGGTATAGGCGCGCGACAGGTATTCCGTTGGCGGCTTGGAAGTGGCAGGAAAGATGGATTCGAGGGGGACCGACGCGTTTTTGCGCACAGCTGGCTGGGCGGGGGAAGCGCTGCTCTGGCTGACTTGAGATGAGTCGGTGGCGGTGGAGTTGTTCCGAGCGTTGCGGTCCCCGTGGATGGGTGGCCGTCGTTGCTGCTGCTGAAGGAGCGAGCCGAGTAAAGGAGATGCAAAGCCTGGTCCGGAGATCGAGAAGGTCGTTGCCGTACGCGACTTGGCTTTGACTGTGGACACATCCTCGGGCCCGCCCAGCGCACGGCTGAGCGTCGTTGCCACGTCCACGCCAGTACTCTTCACTATGGTCGCCTTGGGATTAACGCCCTGCTCGTGCTCTTTGCGGTCACGTTTTTCCCTACTTGGTGCATGGATCTCGATCCCTTCTTCACGTGCCCTCTTTACAAGCTCAAAGGCAAGGCTTGCGATGAGCACGCTCGTCCCGATTCCATGCTCAACAAGTACGCTGTTGGGATCAGAAGTCATTACACGCGTCGCATTGACTATCGCCTGTAGGGCAGAACCCTGGGCCTGTCTCTCCCCCGCCGCGCGACCTGAATGTAGGGAGGGCTCACGGGAGGGAACGCCAGAATTTTGCAGCTCAGTTGTCAGGCTCGGGGCTGCTGGAGTCGGAAGGGTGATGGTGGAAGCGACCGGAGAGCTCACGATCGTAGGGGATCTTGACGCCTCGGCATCAGTAGCGGGTGGCTGAGTGAAGGGAGGAGGATCGGAGACAGAAGTACGATGGCGTCTTTTACCGGGTGTCGCGGGTACCGGGTTAAGGATAGAGAAGCCTAGCGTGCCAAAGACACTACGCGAAACTTTACGCTTGGTTGCTGATGGAGATGGTGGCTGCACGCTGTCAGAAGGCTCCTTGGAAGGAGGAGGGTCTGATTCGGAATTTTCGTCCCCACTAGGCGGGGGGAGAGGGGGGCGCGCATGTTTAGGACGAGATTTGCCCCACAAGGACCCCATCCAGTCACCTAGCGAAGAGCGATCGGATTTGGTACTTGCAAGGCTGGGCGCAGTCTGACTGAGTCTGCCAGTGGAATGTATACTGCTCCCATCGGCTGGATCGGGATCGTGGGGCGGAGCAGGAATTTCTGTGTCACCGGGACGAGTTGCCTGCGTGGTCTCCGTTGGTGGCGTGATGGTGATTTTCGAAGACGTTGGCGTTGCTGCACCAGGTGGACGAGACTTTTCAAGACGAGGGAAGATAACGCCATCTATCATCGCCTCGGATAGTGGGTCGGTGAGGGACTGCGAGATTCGTTCATAAGATAGAAGATGTCAGGCTGGGAAATCTCTCACCGTATGGCTCTGGTTCCTCTCAACCTTGTGCATACCCTCATCATCGTCAGTGAACAGGGACTGCATCACTCGCCCAGCAATATCCCTCTCTGATGGCCGCAACTCCTTCAGTAGCTCCTCCGCGCGCTGTCTGCGGGCACGCTCCTTCTCTTGGATCACGCGTAGGCTATCTTCCATTTCTCTCCTGACCGTTGTGAGATTGTGGACGGCGGATGACAACACCCGTAAAGCGGCATGGTATGGGTGACTAGAAACGGAAGCTGGGGACTCCGAGACGCTGATTGAGGAGATGGCCGATTGTATGGCTTCGTCCGAGTAGTCGTGCCATTGATTAGCAAGAATCCGCGAGGCGGCACCGGGTAGTAAGCCGTCGATTTCCACCAGCTCTGCGGTACGAGCTATGCTGTTCGCGGCGAGATGATCTTTGGAAGAGCCAACGACAAACATAGGCGGCTGGTCCCAAGGCGTGGGTAAGGGTTGGCGGGTTGCAGAGGTGCCACGGGTGGTACGCGCTCGATCGGCTTTGCCATACCCACGTACGCTTCCATCCAAGTTCGCATGTACATGTCTTGATTCCGCATGAGCATTGGCATCTAGCCGTTCTCTAAGCGTGAAGTAGTTCGGTGTACGAGTGTTGGCGCTGTCTGCGGAGGTTGTTTCAGCCTTCCGTTGACCGGCGCGGGTACGACGTCCACGAGATGGGTGTTCTTCCGCGGATAGAGGATGAGAATGTACTGGTGTTGTGGCCTGTGCTGCCGGAGATGAAGCGGAGGCCATGAAAGCAAGTCGGATGTGACCACGCGCTGTGGATAATCTGCCCACGCGTTCGTTATTTGCACGTGGCCAATATCATCTTACCCGCGAACCCCGATACAGTCATGGGCTGGTTTGGCAGCAACAAGACAGAAAAGCCCAGTCCAATCTCAAGAGAAGACCGTTCAAAATGTTGGGAAGCCAGGGACGCTTACTTTGCGTGCTTGGACGCCGCGGACGTCGTCGTCGCGGGAACGGAGGGTTCAAAGTGCGGTGCACAGAGAAAGTCCTACGAGCAGAACTGCGCCAAGAGTTGGGTGAGTCACCACACGCACACATAATCTCTATCTCTTCCTCATGAACACGTTGTAAAGATCGACTATTTTAACCAACGCCGCGTATTGGCAGAGAAACAGAAGCCGCTGCTTGCCCAGGCGGCAACCCAGGCTACTGAGGCGAGAAGATCATGACAAGGGGCTGCATAGTTCATAAATCGCATATTGTACGAGACCACGACTCTCCGCCGCGGTGCGCAACTTCCAGTGTATGTGTCGCTTCAGATTCTGACTGCACAGCTACCCAGACCACGCCACGTCCAGTACATTCTTTGTCATATGCTACTGTATAATACATCATTCTGGGATATCCCTTCGAAGGAGATATGCTTCTGAAGTGCGATGGCTCGGCACAACGTCTTTACTATGCACACAGGTACCTTTGCAACAGTCGGGAAGGAAAAGGATAAGAATAGATGTGTAAGGGCCCTGCCGAAGAAACATAGGATCATCTGGCCGCCGTGCTCCCGAAGCAATACTAAGCCGGATGACGCCGAATCTGTTCGATCTAATCGCAATCCTCGGCTACCCAAGAACGATGCTTGCGCAATTTCTGGCCCCCGTGCTCCTGAAACCATAGTAAGCCAGATGACGCCGAACCTATTGGATCTAATCGCGGTCCTCGCCTACTCGGGAAAGATGCTTGCGCAATCTAGTTCCTCGCATCTATCACGCCAGTGTGCCAATGATGTCCCCCTACAGGCCAGTCTTCCCGGGCGTAAGCAGCCCCAGATGATGATGAACAGGCGCTTACATCACAGATGGGCACGGATGGACTCTGCAAAGATCTCCAGCATGAGTCACGAGGGGTACTGGGCTTCTGGGCTTCCCTGCAGATTTTTTGCGCTATCATCTGAGTTTTCGGGTACGTCCGGGCATCTGCAGTCAAATTACAGTATGACTTATATCAACATTGCGCTTCCTCATCATCAATGTGACGCGAACCACTCTAAATTTGAAGACTATCGGGCTTGCCCTCTCCGTTCCGAGAACAACTTAGCAAACCGGCTCATCATCCCAAGTGTTCTTCCTGATATCCCCATTGAGATCGCAATCACCAACGGAGTGCTCTTCCCGTATAATTTGCTGCCAGTGCAAGGAAGCAATGTGCTCCCTCTTGCGCAGCAACTGCCAATGTGATCGAATGTTGATGCGCTTGATCTCTGTCGCCGTCCTTTTGGCTCCCCTCCGACTGCGCGAACAAAATGGGACTGTTTACTTATATGGGGTTAACGTGCCACTGCGCTGCGCGTTGCTACGCAGCAACAACATCAGTAGCAGAAGGTTGGCACCAAGAATTATTCCCGAAAGCAGGGGTACCTCGTGTTTTTTTTTCCGAGTCCGTGATCTGGACTGCACGGTCATAACACCGCTTGATCAGGGCTGATCAGCTTATGTCGGCGGTGCCGTTGGGCAAGATGGCCAAAAATGCGCACAATCGGCGCCCTACTATCAGCGGTCGATGGTGGCCCGAGAGGGCGCTGCAGTACACGCATGCAGAAACAGCGCGCCTATGTGCGACGTCTCGAAGTCGGCTGCGACTACGCTCCAAGTTTTAATCATATCGCGATCTGCTCAGGTCGGTGTAGGCTTTCCTGCTCGGCCTGCCCATACAAACCCTATCACCCCTGGAGAATTCCGAACATCGGAAAGAAGGAATTCGACAGACCCAAGCCGGGGAGGGAAGGGCGACGTTGTCCCGGCTACGATTCCGAGTCAATACATTAGCTTGCCTAGTGCCCATTCATTTATTTTAAACTTCCCAACAAACGACACACGAAGGCTTTAAATTTTCGTGGCGCGGCAATTGCTTTAACCACCTGTGAATTTGGTCTTCTTCAGCATTACAACGTTGTAGGATCAGAGAACCACTTCTGCCACCAAACCTTCCTCCTGAAGGAGCTAATACTACCACAACGAGTACTGCAGAGAGTGCGGTCACGGCCCGAGTACCATGACGAGGCGACTCGCATAACTGCCGGATTCGCTATGGCTCTGATGGCGTGATACGCGCGCACCACCATTGCGCGACCCGTGATCGACCCAGGGGTGCATCGCGCTTGACTCCAAGTCCGAGTCACGAGTCAGTAACTATCCGGAGATACCCCTGCGATGTGTCCGGCACCGAACAGGGCGCGTGTCATCATCACCGGGACACCTTCGGGGGGTTGCGGCTTATCGTAGGTGCAGCGGTTTGCGGTTTGAGCTTGTGAACTCGGGCTCGGGCTGACTCAGTGCTTGTCTCGGCGTTCGTCCTGGTCCGTTACGATCGCATCGCGTCGCGTCGCTTCGACGGCTACGGCGTCAGGTAGGCCCAAAGTCACCCCTGGCGACATGATCTAAATAACATGGTGCAGCTCGAGATTCCTTTCTGAAGGTTAAAGGAGTAAATATAACCTTCGCGGCTGGCCGCCGCGTTTCCCATGCACAACCAAAGAATGAGCAAGAAAGAACCACGAGCTTATATCGCATGGGTTTGAACACCCAACAAACATTCGAGTGGAAACGCAAGAGCCAGCTGCTAAGTCCGAGTCCCCATCTTGAATCTTCTCAGTGGTCTCCTACGGGCTATACTCAGGCTGTACAGTAGATACATATCCGTACTTTTTACAAATGCGCCGGTAGCGAAGTCTGCAGATGCTCGGAGTTGAGACGCATCCTAATAATACCATTACCCGCGAAGATGAGGGCTGAGGGCCCCACGACTGAGGCCGCTTCGCTGTCCCTACCGAAAGCCCAGCCTTTTCCCCTTGATCGCTTTCCTGGACTTACGTTTAGCACTTATCTACGCGATACGGGGTCGAGGACAGCCGCAGGTAGCCCTGATTGGTGGCCCGGGTACAGCGTCATTCCATTGTCCCAAGTCGGTTGCTAGTGCAGTCACTGCGGGTACTTACAGTGCAGTGCTGGTCAACCATAACGTAGCACGTCCACGGGGCTATTTTCTAAACCATATTGGCGGAGACCAAGCATACTGTACAGTACAGTAGCCTGAGAGCTGGCCGCCTGATCGCACTCTGCCAGCCTGAGTGACCCGGACTACGTAGTACTGTAACTTACTTCTCAATACATTTCGCTCGCTCGGGCGCCTGTCATTCCTGATTTCGTTCGTACCGATCACGCCATCACGATTGGGACTCCTTCGTGCGGCGCAGCGCTGGGCAATTTTGGCCGGAAATCGAGCGCCCCCTTCCAATTTCAATCCGAAACGCACACACACACTCAATGTATGAATGGACGATAAGCCATAAATGACAACACCCGCGGTGCCAGTCCCCTTGACGCAATGTACGGTATGGACTGTCAGGGTTGGGTAAATATCAACGACAAATTTTCTCTGCGCGCGGAAGAGCGTCGAGTTTGGAAATTTTGGGTGCTCTCAGGGTCAATGCCCCAACTGTTTCGACTTAACTTGGCGCGCTATTCAGAGCCCGCAATATTGTTTGGCTTGGAAGTTACCCAGTATAACGTACCCATACACACGTAACTTGCCACAGCTCACTTGGCAGTCTATTTTTACTTTGGCAGTTTGCCGGCCGCCGCCGATCTCGTCCGGAGTCCATCCTCCGAGTCCGCGCAGCTCCGCTACTACAAGATTAGCAATAAAGTAAAGTGCGAGTTGCCCTCGATCTTTGTTACGCAACGCGTGGTAACCCCACTCGCGTGTTCCGGAGCGTGCGCGCGCCCGTAGCCCTGCAACAATTGTGCGTGGATCAGACGAAATAAGAGGCAGTGATGGGAGGCCAGGGAAGCCAGCAACGGGGTAACTTTGTATTGTATTGTGAATTTGATACAGGTTACAAGAGGTACATGAATAAATGAAAAGTGATTTGCTGGCAATAACGTGTTCGTTTACCATGGGTTTCAATAAACTAAATTGAGTTTAGTATAGGTTGCGACTTCCTTCTGCCCTCGGACTACAGTATGGAGCTACGGAAGAGGCTCTCGGCTGCTCGAGAGGCGGTTGAGGTGGATGTACACGTCCGTGCCAAAGCCGTCCATTGAGATGAGGCGCAAGTCGCCGCCGAAGTATCTCGCGTACAGTCGTGAAAGCGGGAGGCCGTACCCAAAGCCGGCCATGGGCGCGTTAAAGTCGCTTGCTTGAAAGTTCTGATCAATGTGCTGGCCCTCCATGGTCGTGTACGTGTACTTCCAGATGAGCGGGATCGCGCTACGCGCAATCCCGCCCCCCTCGTCCGAGATCTTAATCGTGATGTCCTCCTTGCCCTCAACAACGATCACCTTGATAGGTGGGATCGCGTCTTCCTTCTCGTGCCCGTATCGCTCGACGACGGCGCGGAGCGAATTCTTGAGCAGCTCGAAACAGATGTGTGACAGATGACCTGGCACGTACGCAAAGTGCAGGTTGTTCGGGCAGATCAGCTGCACAGGTGGGCCCTTGAACATTCCATAATGCTCCTCGCAGACAAATCGCGCGTTCTCGATCGCCTCATGGACAATATCATGCACGTTCTGTAAGTGCAGGCGTACGGGGCGGTGTGTTATCAGACGGTGAGGAAGAGTAAACCCGCGGAAGTTGTACGGTGTCACGTACAGCACGCGTGCAAATAATCCCTACATAGTCTGGGTGGGGTGCTAGAGTATTGAGCGCCACGTCTATGTTAAAGGTGTAAGAGCCGGGCCATGATTGCAAACCGGCGTCGAACGCACGTTGGCCTATCAAGAACCGGATGCCAATCCGTGACATGTAGAAACGATCGAGCCATGCCTGGACGTCGAGTCCGATGTTTTGAGCCTTTTGGTGCTGCTTCCACTCGAGCACGCCCTGTGCGACGGTTGTCACTGTGGGGTCATGACGCCGCTTAATGGCCTCGAGCGTCTTGGTGAAACGCGTATTGTAGTCGTGAACTTCCGGCGGCCACTCGGTGGTCGTAGTTCTTGCATAATATCTACAATCGGACCAGGCCTTCATCAATTATGTTCGCAAGAAGACTGATATCACCGACCGTTTCTCAATAGGTATCCGGAGCCTGCCTCTATTGACGCCAGTGCCGTTCCGATTACCATCGCCACTGCGACTATACGCGTTTTCCTTAAAGGACGGGTTTGGTGTCGATACGGGGAGTGAGATATCCCCTTGGTTCAACGCAGCACGGATACCCGGCTGGAGAGAGATGGGAGGGAAATTGATCAGTTCCTGAGAGAGATGCGATTAGCCTGAGAGGGAAAAGCCTCAGGAACGGAATGTGGCTGCGCACCTCGAAGGACTGTGCGTACCAGTTCTTAACCTTTTGGATAGACGGCATGTTACTTAGGTTGTGAGGAAGTTCATCGAGCTCTTTGGCACGATGCGCCAGTCGGACAGGCAGCTCCTCTGGTCGCGGAGGGTGTCGATAAGGAGACTGATTGAAAGTAGCACAGCAACACGCACCAAGCAGGAACTGACTGGCTCTCAACAAAGTGCCCTGACTAGGATTCTGCCCAAACTGAACCATTTGTTGCAGGGATACTAAAGATTGGCGAGACCTAAGCGGCTGTGATGGACCCATAGCCGCCAACTGGAGTAGAGCTCACCGCCTGTCTGAGGAAATGATGCGAAATGATGAATCTTGTCCCATAAGGCAGAGGATATCCTGAAGGTGGACGGCATTGCGGTTTACTGTGAGAGATGGCAGAGTTCACTGTGCCAGTCGCCGGGTCGAGTGGGGGCGGGATAACCATCAATTTTCACGTGCTTACAACTTGAGCGGGGTCAGGCGACTTTATCGTAACCGGCGAGCTCATGCTCCAGCTCCAGCTCCAGCTCCAACTGTACAGTAGCTCAAATACATGCCCAATGCACTCGGCAAGACTTCTCAGCCACTCATCGCGAGAACTCTTCCACCGGATCTTTGGAAATCCCGTACATGTCATGAAGATCCGTTGTGCCCCCTCTACCTTACTGCAAGCGCGAGCGCGGACACGTTGAGGGGACCTGATTCCTCGAGGCAGCCAGACGGCCTATGGGCGTCCTACATTTCCTTTCGGATAAATCACCTCCGAGTCGCTTTTGGCCGCCCGTCCATGGATTGAAGGCCGAAGCCTAAAGCGCACACGCCCCAGAATCTAATTTCTCTTAGATGACCTGCCTCCCCTATTGGCTCATATTGATGGTTTCAGCATCGCATCGCTGGCTGGCTGACGGTATTGTGCGACCTTATCCGACCGACCGACTATCCGAAATTAGACGCGCACGCCGACTTCTCGCACTGTCCGGATCCAATGATCGGATTTTTTGGTTTCCACATCTGGGGAGCCCCAAGCAACGCCAGCCGCAGGACAGGACCGAGGACCGGTCGATAGTAATACAGTCATCACACCCAATAGATGCGGATGTGCTTATTGTGCCCCTGCTTCCTGTTCAGAGCATAGGTGGCGGCGCCTAAGCCATAATAGTTATAAGGACGTCTTCAATTTCCATTGCGAGGACGCAGCTCACCCCACCCTTATTGTTCTCCCTTCGTCAACTAATTCCGGGTCGTACAAGTACTCGCCCTTCCTTGTCCCTTCCTTTCTCATTCCCGTTTCCGCATTCCCTTTCTACCTGCCTTTTCCTGCTCGTCGTCCCCTGTCTGGTCGCTTAACCCTCCTGCGCTTGCGCACCAACCACGTGCCTCGAATACTGCTTATCATTTATCATGGATGCTGACTACTCAAACCTCTTCGCCGCTGGACTTCGGGTTATCGAGTCAAGATCGTCATCATACCTTGGTTCTAGCGTGTCATCGTCGTCCCCGGCTGATAATGAAGACGTCGCGGCGCCTAACAAAATCCCCTCTTGGAAGACTTTCCATTTCCCCACGAGACTATGGCGTCGCCCCTCTCCGCGGAATGAGAAGACTCCAGCCGCGGATCCTAGCCTGAATGCCGCATGCGATGTCAAGCCTAAGCCCGCGCGTCGCCGGTCGATGTCAGGTGGTGTCGTGGAGGAGACCGCGTTGGACGTACAGATATGGGACTGGAGTACCCGTGTTCACCAAGCAACGTCCCTCCTAGGGTGAGTACATCCTCTCCGGGTGATGCGTCGATCCGAGTTCCCACCTAATTGTGAAACCTATTATTATCGTACCTACAGAGAGGAAGACGAGTGCGTGGATCCGTATCTGCACAAGGTCGACCCTGTCGACACACCATCATCTGCGATCCTTGTCAAACTCCCCAGTTACACTTCCTTAGCGGAGCACAACATCCCTGCGACGCAGCCCCTCTCGTCACGGCAGAGCCAGCGCGACCGCCGCGTGTCCGTGCAGACGCTCCCCGTGTACATGATGCTGCCCACACAACCGTACTGCTCATCCCTTGAGAAGGGGGCTGTCTGGGAGTCCGAGTCTGTGTCGTCGTCGGATGACGAGTCAGGGATGGACGACGACTGGCGCCAATTCCGCGTGGAGTGGATTGACTTTGACGGGGACCACTGAGCTCTTTGTCCCCGCCATCGTCTGGTCTGGTCCCCGAGTTCGCCGAACCCCCAAGAATTGCGCAACGTCTGCTAGGGACGTGATCAACCAACGAACAATCCATCATAATATTGGCACGGCAGTCACAAGGCATTCCCCTCTTCCTCTATCAAAGTCCCGCAGCGCCGGTTCTCCTATCCTTTTTTTGTCTAGTCATCACGTCCCCAGAGGCTTTCCTTCCATTTCGGTTCCTGTTGTTGTTACACGAACGCTCCCTGAACGCTGCCTGCCATGACAGGCTACACTTGACGTGTCCCCCTGTTCTCCATGGCATCGTCTTCGGCATCTTCCATTGTCTCGTACCCCAATTGCGATCTCATCTCGCTTCTCATCTTTCATCGTATGTACATCAGATAAAGTCCCGTTACCATATGTAGTAGTTTGCCCCTGGGTGGTTTCCCCCCATATCTGTAACTCTTAGTCGCATGACCCAACTTGTTATCGCACGAGACTACTCTTCTTCTTAACGCGTTTGGTCCTCACCTGTCCATCTCATGAATACAATAAATTAATCCATCGCGACCAACTCAACTTGCGGAAGCGAGCACAAGGCGCTCAGAAGGCATAATCCGGGCATCAAGCCCGAGCCCAGTCACGGTAAGCCTGCGGTGAGGTCCGTGAAGATTCCAGCGTCTGCACCGCTGCTGCGCCAAGGGGAGAAACCACCGGCGGAGAGATCTGCTCCTATCCATCATACGTTGACCCCATCGCTACGACAACCATGTCTCTCTTTATGCCTCTCCGAAAGTATGAAGCAGTGACCCGGAGTACTACTTCGAGTCCGTACTAAGTTACGAACCTCCGCGGCCGCGAGTCTTTCCCAATATATCTGCCCTCGCTTCTTCTCGCGAATATCGGGACACATCCGACGCTGACTCGGACACCCCCTCGTCTCGAGTCATCCCCTTCAACCCCAGTGCCGATAGCATCGTTACCGCTGACACCGCTTCAAACACCGCTACGGCCTCCGTCTCCATTGCTTCCACTTCTTCCACCCCCGCGCCATATCGCCGTTACGCGCATCAGCCGACATTTCCTCTAACGACTACTGTACCTGTCCCTCGCGACCTTGCCGCTCCTCCGCGCGCGCGCATCTTGGCCACGCCCCACGCAGCGCCCACGGTCCCAGACTCGGGCGGCTCGCGCCTGCTCGTGTACAACCGCTCGTGCGTGGCACTGGAAGGCGCGGCTCGCGTGGACGTTCTGTGCATGGACCTGCCCTTCAAGTCGGGTTTTGCCGTCAGCGCGAGCGTCTTCGCATTCGTGCCATAGCCGGGCGATGCGGTGCTGTACGATGCGGCGATCCACGCCTTGGTTCGGTTCACGACGGCGTGTGCCTTGCGTATCTCCGCGTTGTGATGCGCGTTCGGACACGCGTGCGCTGCGTGCTGCCCTGCTCACGCTACGCCGTGGGAGCGTCGCCCTTAGGGAAGGCAAGAGCAGCGTATTCGTCATGGTCGAGGGCATAGACGGCCCTCTGCACGATGCTCGACGCTGTAGATGGGGTCTTCCCTGTCGGCAACGTGCACATGGTCGTCGACGAGGCGCACGCAACGAGGATATTCGGGTCCAGTGTGCGCAGGATGGTCGCGCTGCTTGGACCGGAGGACCACGTCTTCACACACTTGCACCTCGTTTGATAAAGCGCTAGCAGCGTCTGGTGGTGCGTGTGCTCCAGATGCACGTGCGGGTGTGACAATGAACTTGACGGGGCCCCCACAGCAGTGATGTTGACGAACACGTTGACTTGCTCAATTATGCATGCCTAGTGACCTACACGACTTCTCTTAGCAATGTCACTATCATAGCCGCCTCGTGTGCCTTCGATCTCCTCAATGACAACGCAGCAGACAAGGTAGCCCACGCTCCCGCTCTCCGTCACTGTTCCCAAACTAATCACGTACACCTTTGGTCCCACAAAGCTTTTCTTAAGCACCCGACATACTTCCAGGAGCAGCTCCGCGCCTCTACTCACTGCGTCATCCATCTCACACATTCTCTCTCCCAGCTGGGCAACCCTGCACAGCCGCCCACGTGATCATACTACTCCTCTCGCCACGTGCGCTCCACGGTCACGTCCGACAATCACGTGACCTACGGTACCAGGGGGCATGGAGCCATATGTCTTCGGGGCAGAGATTGGTACCCTTGTCGATGTGGCGGCTGCGTGGCAGTGAGGTCGCGCGGGGTGAGAGACCTAGAGGAACGGCCCAGAGGCGAGGAGGGTGCGCGTCGCGCGAGGCAGGAGTCCGGGCGGAGAGGAAAAGTCGCAGTCAAAAATTTAGTAGGACCTCAGTCTGTTGTTCACATAGTTGAAAGAACGCATATTGGGTTGCAGTTTCGTCTCAGCCATTAGTTCCGTAGCTTCTCAATCCCCTGTATGCTCGTTTTGAGACGCGCTACAACACCTTTCCCGTGTCGCGGTGCTAATCCTATGCCAGGGCAGCGAAACCCGAGCAACATACCAATACCAATAAAAAGAAGTGAAAGTAGAACCTATCTAGCATATACATGCCTACACCTATTATCCCATACAACCCTTCCAGATTCCGATCTGCTCATGCTCGAGCGTACCCAGACAACCGACAGGGATCATTTGCGCCGAGAAGAAGACGCATATTACCTTGCTGTTAAGCAAGGTCTCTTGTACGGTTAATGGCTACGAAAGGCGCCAAAGTCGGGCCGGGCGTCCCGGGACCAAGAAACTGGGAGAGCAGTGCCGCTGCCGCTGGCAGCATATCCTGGCCCCCTGAGGTTACCTCTTATCCCTTCTGAGCGCGAGTCGCTGCGAGAGCTTGGTTGATATCAGTCCGGTTTCTCGTTATTTACAACCCCCCTTCCTACCGTCATTTCTCTCCATACCAAGTGCTAGACATCACTAGCCAGTAATAGCCCAGTGAGCCCACATTGTTATCCACTCCGTGATCACACGCCCCCGTTATGTCAGCACGACTCAGCAGTGTCCTTCGCCGCATGGCCCTCAGGCTGACCCAACTGATTTAAAATGGCAGTGATTTTTATGGTATTTCTGCTCGCTGTCTGCTGGTAGCTATAGTTAATATAATTGGACAATACACAGTATCAGATGGGGCTCCATTAAGTAGCGCGACGCTCTAGCTGGATAGTGAGGCGAGACATACCGCTGCGTTCGGGATGAGACGCTTCGAGTCGGAGCGCCCGTGCCAGTGACACCTATCCGTGCCCCTTCTCCAGATGCATGTTAATTCCCCATAACCACACGCCCGACATCCCTTACACTTTCTACATTGCTGCTTTCTCCGAAAAGCCAAATTCGTTCCGTATAGGACTTCCTCCTCGTTCTCTGAACGTGTCGGCGTGAATCTCCTTATTTCTCTCTTTTCTATCTTCGAACTCGCGCGCGCGCCATAGGTGCTCGCTTCAATGGGATGCTTGGCCTACGCAAGGCCGACTCGTTTGCCTGGACGCAATCTGGAGGGTCTGAATTTCAACCCTTCGGCATGCAAAATTTCATCTAACGATCTTCACAGTGGCAGTGAGGTTTTTCGGAGCTGGGAAGCACATCATGTTTTCCAATGCTGTGAATCGCATACCGAGGACTCATTGCTACTAGTAGTACGCGAGTACATTTCCGGTATCGAAGGACCGCCCGGGTACGAGCACTGATTTAGAGGCATGCGAGTCTTTTGGTGCCAAAGGCCAGGTCTGGGGGCCCAAAGCTTAAAAATTGACGCTTGATGCATTGCTGATTCGCGCTTTGGAGAAACACCAGGCGTACTTTTCGCCGTTCATTCTCCCACGACTTGAAAATCTTGAAATCACAACGTGGCCCACTGGCCCTCTGGAGCCCGACAAGCATCTATGACGGATACATTGTTGTACCTTCATCCACCAATGAATTATCACAGCTCCTGCGATGTCTTACGAACGTAAAATATAATAGAGAATCTCTGACCACAGACAAAAAAACAGTATGACTCATGGTTTTGCAACAAGAGCCCCCCTCGGTATCATGACCGAGCGCTAAAATCAAGGGCCAGTCAGACACCATATCGAAACCTATCCAACGATCCACCAAACCTTTATGCGCTAAGTTCATTCTGCACCATGCTCCATGAGTAATTGCATAATCTTCCCGTACCCCATTGCGGCTGCTCGTTGGAATGGAGTCCGACCCTCTGCGCTCCGAAAATGTGGGTTTGCCCCCCGTGCAAGGAGCAATTCAACAATCTCGAGATATCCATTGCGTGCTGAGAGATAGATGGGAGTCCAATTATTCTGCTCTCTGGTGTTTACGTCCGCGCCGCGGTCAATCAACAACCGTGCGACATCGACATGCCCGAATCGCGATGCAAGGTGTAACGAGGTCCACCCATATTCGTCCCGTGAATCTACCTCCGCGCCGCGCTCGATAAGTAAGTGCACAATATCAAGGCTTCCTTTCTTCGTTGCGAGAATCAGTGGTGTCTCATGATCCGCATTTCGTGCGTTGACGTCTGCCCCCTGCTCGAGGAACGATTCCACGATCTGAAGTTGCCCCTCTTCTATGGCTGTGTGCAGTGTTGTCTGTTTATCATCATCCCTCATATCTTCATCAGGGTCATGCACTGCTGTGTCCAATGTACTTGAGCGTATCTTGTTCGGAATATTCTCGTCTCTTTTGTACTCGGCTAGGAAGCTTGCAACCTTGGCTTTCTCATTGTCCGATGCTAAATGTGCTGCAGTTCTATTGTCCCGATTTCGCGAGTCGATATCTGCACCGCGTCTGAGCAACAATTTGACAACGACAAGATGACCGCTGAGTGAAGCTGTGTGTAACGGAGTGCAGCCTTTGCTATCAATAGCATGCAGATTCGCTCCTGCGTCGAGTAGGAACCGCACGGTTTGAAGGTCCCCATTTCCTGCTGCCCTGTGGAGTGCTGTTTCTTGTAGGTTGTTGCACGAATCGACACTTGCACCACGTTCAATCAGCAATCGTACGATTTTGATGTGCCCTTTAGCTGAGGCCAAATACAAGGGAGTCGAGAGGTCGTCCGTCTGTACGTTCGGATCTGCTCCACACTCTAGTAACAGCAGCGCAACGTCGAGATGCCCGGTTCGTGATGCGGTGTGCAAAGGGTTCCAGCCCCTGTTGTCCCTGGCCTTGACATCCGCACTATGCTCAACTAGAAACCGCACAACGCAGAGTCTCCCGCTACGGGATGCGAGGGCTAAAGCAGTTTCTTCGTTCCCGTTCCGGACGTCGACATCGACACCAGACTGAAGAAGGAATTCCGCGACGTGGAGATGCCCATTGTATGATGCTGTATGGAACGGAGTCCAGCCCTCGCTGCAACGGGAAGACACATTTGCGCCGCTCTCGATTAGGAAGCGTACGATGTCGAGGTGCCCCTTGCGTGATGCAAGGTCCAAGGGAGTTTCTTCCTTGTCGTTCTGCATATCGATGCTTGCACCACGTTGGACGAGCAATTTTGCCATCTCGAGGTGTCCGTTTGCCGAAGCAAAATGTAGGGGAGTCCGGCGGCGTTCTTCTTGGATGTTCACGTCTACGTGGCGGTCTAGAAATAGCCGCACGACATCAACATGTCCTCGTTGTGCCACGAAGTGGAGCGGAACCCAGTTCTCGTCGTCCCGGGTATGTAGGTCTGCACCTTGCTCGATCAGGAAGTGTGAAACCTCAACATGTCCTCCACTCGACGCCGAGCATAAAGGAGTCACCCCTGTCTCGTCCCGTGCATCGATGACTGCGCCAGAATGAAATAAGAGCTGTATGACGTCGAGGTGCCCATTTTTGGATGCGGTGTGCAATGGAGTCCAGCCGTTCTCGTCCCGACAGTCCACAACTGCTCCGCGCTGGAGCAGGAAACGGGCACTCTCAATCTCTCCCGAGGTTGAAGCCACATCTAGTGGCGTTTCTCCCCGCGCGTTTTGTGCGTTGACATCAGCACCATACTCCAATAGTAACTCCATGATGTCGAGTTTCCCCAATCCCGATGCTCGGTGCAACGGAGTCGACCCCCCTTTACCTAAAACGTCCACTTCGGCACCGCGCTGTAGCAGTAAATTTATAACCTTGAGATATCCACTACCCAGCGCAGCATGTAACGGGGTTATGTAATGTCCACCTCTCGCATTGACATCCGATGGACAAGCATGGATGAGATGTTCCACAAGGCCATGGAATCCGCATAATGCCGCATAGTATAGTGGCGCCGCTGCTGGCCGTATCGGATGCGAAGTCGACATGGGTTCTTTCCAGTGACGATCCATATCGTACAACCAGGTCCATGCCACAAAACGAGGCTTGTCTGGGTCGAATAAGCGCTCCATTAGGTCTTGTATGCGGGATGATACATCATCAAATTGGGCATGATCGACCCAATGCCGAGCAGCATACAGTGCTAATGGGGAATTCTCGATAGACTTTTTGTCGACGCGGTCGTCTAGTTTGAGCAGGATGCTCAGGCACGCTTTTGAAAGAATCGTATGCGCGGGACCGGGAAGGATGCGATAATGAGACAAGTCGTCCCCTAACTTGGCAAGGTGATTCGAAGTCAAGAATTCTTTGACCGAGAAATGGGAAAATTGAACGACCTGGGAGCCATCTACATTGACCACGGATATTAAGCTCGATCCAACAGAGAGAATGGCTTCCTCTGCATCCTCTAGGCGCCAATCCACGTTATAGTTTGGAAGCCCACCAGCTTCAAACCGTATGGCAAGAATCTCGGCGAGCTCGGTGACGCGCAGAGGACGAATCGATACGGTGAGGCATTGAAAGAGACGTTGGGCATATTCCCATTTCGCCTTGTCGATGGAAAGTAATGCATGTTTGTACGTTTCGTCCAAAGTCTTGGGCAACTCGTTGAGAGCATCCTTGATACTCGCAGGAAGGTTGCGACGCAGGGTCTCCAACTGACAATACACCCATCGAAACCTGCATAACTCAGTGAGTAATCGTTCGTGAGGTACAAAAGGTCGTGATAACTTACATCCCATCCGCTTTCTCTGTGAGGACTTTGATGACCAGCTGCTTATCTTGCTCTCGCCATCTCCGCATCCTTCGGTCCGAACGAACGACTTTGTTTACGTAATCCACGATGTCCTGTTTTTGTCCGCTTTCGTCGTGAAGAGACATTCGAAGCGTTGTCAAAGGCTCAAGGGCAGTTCGGATATCGATTTCTGGACGGCTCGTCACACAAATGTGAACATTTAGAAGCTCCAGCTCGACGAGCTCCTCCACAAGATCGAGCACCTTTTCTCGCGCAGTTGGCATCCCAGAGGTATTTGGGCATTCATCTAGGGCATCTATCATAATGTAGATGGGTCCCTGTCCAGGAAGTTCCAGCATTTCCTTTAAAGTTTCTGTGAGTGTTGCTTCAGCGGGCTTTTGCGCGCCCCTTTTGTGCGTCGCATACAGGCGGGAGAGTATGTCATGGCAAGAATTAGACTGGGAGGAGAGTTGGTTGAGGAGAGAAGCCAGTAGGCCATGGCGGTGCTGCTTTTCGGCGTCTCGAAAATCGAAATAATAATACGCCATATAAGCTAACCCGGCTGTACGCAAGCCTTCAATGTCGTGGATAATTGCCGAGCTGTGGAGGTATCAGTAATCGCGGTCGGAATAGCTGAGTAGGACGTACAGAAGAATGCTTTTTCCAGATCCCGCTATTACAGTAGAACATCGTCAGAACCGTATAGAGGTCGATGTTGAGGGAGATGTACGTTTTCCATGGACCCACAGGAGGGATCCCCTTTCTTTCCACTCGGAGAACACATTCTCCTTGAAGAACCATGCTGCAGTCCCACTCTGGTGAGCCTCACGCGCGATGTTGTGGTTTGTTGATGGATCTGGGGGCGAGAGCCAATTTCGGACGTCCCTTTCCAATTGGTCACCTTCAAACAAGTTTCAGACTCGACGCTCGCAGGATTGGAGGGTGACGAACGTTCCATCTTATTTATCTTACTTGCTGTCTCTTGTATATTGACTAGTATATGCTCTCGGTCAGAGCTATGCCGATTCACAGACGTTCGTGGAACATACCAAGAACCTGACGGATGCCACCCATTGATGCCTTGCCATCTACAAGAACGATAGTTCCGTGAAATTCTGGTAAACCAGCCAGGAAGCGTCACTCACCATCGATGACTACCCTCATATTACTCATGAGACCATGGACGACCTCTAGAATCTGGGAAGCGGTCATGCGAGCCTCCTCCTGGGTGAGACGGTCCAGTCTCTGTAGAACAGATTCCACCTCGCTCTCTCCCAACAGCTTCTTCGCGAACTTCTCTGAGGCATGTTCAACCACGTGTGAAGTATATGTAAGGGAGTACTTACTGAAACGACCCTGCTTGACTTGTTTGGTTGCAAGGGCGAGCACTGAAAGTAATTCGGTCATAACCTTAACGAGTATATGTGTCATCGACTCGGTGGGGGGAATCTCGGTATAAATATGTAGTCGTTTAAGAAAATTTTGGATACATTCGAAGAGGTCTTCGAGTGCATCGTAGCTTGAGCTTACACCACTAGCAACCTGAGATACCGACTCGTCAGAGGGCAGGCGAAGACGATAATGAAGGGGACAGACTGCGAGAAGGACATCAATGCCGACGAATATCGCTTTTGCTGGTGGAAATGGGGCCTGAACAGGTGACTGTTAAACAATCACGCGGAAGGTAGGAAGTCAGTGAAGCTCACGAGGGTAATCGCCTCGCCAAGGGTGCCAGAAAGCGCATGGAGGACCTGCACTGCAGGCTTGAGGAAATTTATGAATTTCCGATTTCGATCTCGATAGTCCCTAAACTGCTTCTCTCGCTCCTGGAATATTTCGAGGACGCCATCAGGGTGTTGGAGCTTATCACCGAGTTCATTCCTAGTGAGGTCGATTCCTGTCTGCTCTTTGAAGTTGTCTACGGCGGCATCGATGATGAGTCGGAAGTTGGAGAAGGAGGATGTTGTAGGTGCTGTCGAACTCATGGGGGCAAGGTGAGAGTTAGCGTATTTAGGATGGGATAATAGGAAAATCAGAGGGGGGGGAAGGGTTGATGATATGGTAACTCAGATGGCTTGCCTCGTGTCCCTACCAGGGACGCGGCGCCCGCCTCTAAGAAGCGATGCAGGTGGACAGGTGACTGGAGGATAGACGCGGAGAAGCCAGCGTGCAAAAGAGTGCACATACAGCAACCGAGAATCCCACATACTCGCTCACGATCACGCAACAATTGAGCTGAGTACGCCCATCCCCCGCACCAAGCGTTCTCTCTACTCTACGACCCCCCACATACATAGGTGTTCGTTTGATGAGATGAGTCATGACCCGAGTGGAAGTAGCCAAACAGTAGCCAAACAATCAGACCGATTTGGCAGGCCCAGCGTCATCCAAAACCCTTTCCCAACGTTCCCTTTCACTCCCTCTCACTTCTGCAGAGAAAAGACCAAATTCCAGGAATTGAACACGAAGCATGATTATCTAATACGACAGCTTACGGCCGGGCTCCCACACACAAAACCTATCCCACACCACAACCCTCATGGGACCTCACTGAGTCTATCGACCATTTGTCGTGCTACTGTGCGTAGACTCTGAACCCAGAAATGGAAATTCAAAAAATAGAGCCACGGGGAGATCATGAAACCATTCAGCGGTCATCTGAGTGTCAACTCAAAGATGTGAGCTGGCATCACCTCGAGTCAATTTCTTTCAAACGACAATTAATTCATCGAAATCTGTGCGATCTGTCCACGCTGTCCCAGCATAGCTGACGGTCTGTGACTCGCATCAGCGAATTCTCACATCGCATCAAAATCGCTGGTACTACCGCAACCCTTGCAATCCTCGACCGTGACAGACAGGGTGCATACTCCATTTCATCTGCTCTTCACGAAGTCTGGGTAGGGCAGTGTGCGGTCAGATCCCGTCAGCCAAGCTAGCCTCAGCATCTTCACGTCCGAGTCACCGTTAAGAGGTCATGGAGAGGACATCTTCTGTCCAGCCACGGGTATGACCCACGCGTCAGGCCACATAGCTCTACAAAGAGAATACATGGACCACCTCTACCGCATGGTCGTACGTAGGATCCCGCCATCACCGTTTACCCATATCCCCGCCCCTTCCGCCCTTTCCATATCGTCCACCCTCACCCACGACATTTGATTCATACTAATCACTTTCTGTCCAGATTATATGTGTCGGCTGGTGTAACTCTCCTACTACCTCCTTTGCGCAGTTGAAGTTCCTGGCACCCATTAAGGTCCTGATTGGGGGATGGATCCTCGACGGTCAATTTATAACTCGCCTTACGACATCTCGAGACTTGAGTTTCACCTCAATAAGTCAAAACAGTATATTATACGTTCAGGTACGGGATATTACACGACAGTTGACAGCTTGGCCTTTGCGCCCTTAACCCCGGAATGGCTGGCCAACAGGTAGTAACTTAGGGCATCGCGCTGCTTGTGCTCCGCTGTGAGAGCGCCGCGTTCAGAGAAGGCGATAGCAGCGTGTATCACATTCGAGCATGCATAATGTGGATGACAGCGTAGTGCTTCCACACGATACTTGACGGTCATGGTTCATGGATGGCCGTCCTTCTGGCCAGCAAGGTGTACATGATCGTCGACGAGGCGCATGCCAGGGTATTATATGGACACAGCGCCTGCAGGATGGTTGCGCTGCTGGGACTGGAGGACCGCATCCTTACATGATTGTACATGTATGCCAAGGTGCCCACAGCATCCCATGATGCGTGTGGTCCGGATGTGCGGCACGTGTGCTGATGAGCAAAACGGCTGTACCACAGGCACTGCTGATGAGCACGTTGATCTGGGATTATTAGCTGTACTATGCACGCCCGCTGGCCTACGTGGCTTCTAGCAATGTAGTCGTTATCCCCTTCCTGGGTTCGTTTGACCTCCTCGAGAGCGGCAGAGTGAAGTACGAAGCCGCCGGACGTGTTTTGACGCTAGATTTGCGTCCAGGAACACCTCAGAGCCTCGTTCGCGACGCCATCGATTCTACCGCACATCCCCTCTCCCCAACTCACCTCTAGCAACAACCCCCGGATGGAACAACTGCTGGTGCCAACAATATCGTTTTTGACGTCGCGAGTGCGCTCTGTCCACTCACGTCCTCGGTCTCACCCCACATTCGATCGGCTCGCTCAGTACACAAAGGTATCGACAGAGTACGTGTGTCTCTGCATGGAAAAAATGTGGACGGAGTTCGACGCACCATCTGTGCGTGGTTGCATGGGCTATGAGGGACTGCGGGAGGAACTGGTCAAATATGGGAGCGACTCCAAGTGGAGGAGAGTGTGTGTGGCCCGGACCTGAGCCCGGGTGGATGAATTTTGTATTTGAGAACGTAGTAGGACATCGAGGGTCTATTTGTGATGTGTGGTATAGAAAGAATCGGAACGGTATTGAAGAGTGGTGGGTTTCGAGTTGGTTAGTACAGTCTCGCTATGATGAACTGCTGCGTGTGCAAGTATTTCCTATTTTGTCTTTCCTTACCCGAAAACTCGAAGCGCTTACTGTACTTCTCACTTTCCCGTTCAATCCACAGCGCCGATAGCATCGTCACTCATTGGTGCTAGTACAAGCACCGCTATGGCTTCCGCCTCCTACCCTCCACCTCTTCTACTCCCGCGCCCGGGCCGTCCCACATGCCAGCTGACCTGTCTCGAACGACGTCTCTCCCTCGCGACCTCGCCGCTCCTCCGTGCCCACATCCTGGCCGTGCTCCACGATGCACCTGCAATCCTCTGCTCAGGCGGCTCTGGCCTGCTCGTATACAACCACGCTCATGCGGTACTTGAGGCGTGGCTCGTGTGGACATTCCGTGCCCTGTTACGCTGGCGTAACGCTGCCCTTCAACTCGGGTTTTGTCGCCAAGGTGCATGACAGCGTGCACGTCTCGCGTGTCACTTTCGTGTTGTGGCACGCGTTCACTCACAACGACACGCACGCGCTGCGCTACTCGCGCTACGCCATGGGACCGCCGCGCTCAGGGAGGGGCAAGAGCAGCAGCGTACATGTTTGCTGACAAAGTGCACGCGACGGGGATATACGGGCCGGGCGGCCGCGGAACGGCCGCACTGCTAGGACTTGAGAACTGCGTCCTTGCGCGGTTGTATACGTTTTTTCAAGGCACTAGCTGCATCCAGTGGCGTGTTGTCTGGATGCCTGTACACCTGTGCCCATCAGCGTGATGGTGGCCTAACAGCGGTAGTATTGACAGATACGTTGATTCAGGATTACTTGTTCAATTCCGCACGCCCATTGATCTACTAGTACACGACTTCTCAGCAATGCTGCCATCATCGATGCCTCGTGCTCTTTCGACCTCCTCTATGACTGCACAGCAGAGAAGGACAAGCCCCTGCCCTTACTCCGCTACTCTGTCCACAAACCGACTTTGCTCCCACAAGGCTTCCAGCGCACGTTCTTGAATACTCGACATGCTTCCAGAAGCAGCTCCGCATCTCTCTCGCCATGTCATCTATCCCATCGCACATTCTCTCCTCCTGACCCATCCCAGACGATAACCCTCGCTGGCACAACTGCCCATGCCGATCATACTGCTCCTAACCCCACGTGCTGCTATCCGCTCACCTCCCTGCGCCCAGTAGAGAGAGGGGTCGCGCCCTCTGGGAGTCGTAAGGTTGGGCCAAGTTACTCTACATACAGGACCAACCATACCTGAGACGTGAATACACAGCAAGACGAGCTTGTATACTCCATCACCTCCGACTCTGTCCAGAAGGGCGTCAACTCCCCAGGTGGTGTGTATTGATATTTGCTACCCGCATGGCGCGTAGGGTGAGACATGGGTGAAAATTCCCCTACATTGCAATACATCAGCCTTGAGCATTCCCCGTAGAAATACTTACCAGGGGGCGATGCGCTGGCTTCTCCCCAGCGCGGTATTTCCAAAAATGCAACAGTACACTTTGCTCGATCGCATTAAAATTAGCTTTACTTGGTATGTCCCCTGGGGTTGGTGGCCACAGCCTGGCACAGATACAGAGGGGATAGAGTCGACGAGGAGCCAGTGGTTCAATATGCGGGTTGACATTTCCCTGTTTAACAACCGAAATTTGAGAATTAGAACGGTGCGTTGAATCAAACTCAGATTCCAAGATCCTTGTGAATGGAACTGTGCGGCCAGTGTGGTAACTTCAAGTTGAGGAGGGCGGCAACGGCCCGCTTGAAAGGGGCCAATCTCGGCCCGGGATCCCGAGTTCCAAGGTAAACGCTTGTCTCCGAGTCTGCCAACGGCCGGGTGTACTACAGTAGTAGCTGCCACTGCGTGCCAGCAAATCCAGCATCACTGCCATGATATGATGACCAAGATCTGAAAGGAGTATTTAGGGTTTGCACACATCCTCTTTACTTTATTGCCCTTTCCATCATCATACCCCTGCAAGTGCGTTATATCCTTACTGCCCTTCGCACTCGCCATCTGGACCCATCTCCGAGTCACTTTTACGATATTTCCTCTCTCTGTCCGCCAGAAATCGTGTTTAATTGACCATATAATACTCTGTATTAAATGTATCTGCACCAAGTGGCACGATTCTTTCATTCGATTCGATTGGCCTTCGCTAAGCCGGCTCGTTTACCTCAACGTAATCGGGACTTCCGCATCCGAAATTTCAGCTCTAAACCTCACGTTTTTCTGAGCTGAAAAGTACATCAAGTTTCTCTAACGCCGTGGATCACATACCGACCACTCGTTCCTGCTACTGGTACACGAATGCATATCCGAGAACGCTATCCAGGTATGAGACCTGATCGTTGATCCACTGATGGTCGAAGCTTTGTGGAAAGGACGCACAAATACTGGCGTACTTTTGGAAATCCACTCACCGCAAGCCCTGAGGTCACTACGTCGCATCCATGATGGGTGCATTTTCGCAACTTCATTTAGACGCACTACCACAGTTCCTGAAGTGTCCAACGAATGTAAAAGCTAATATTGAATCTCTGACTAGTGACAAAACGCGGGGCATGACTTGGTCGCGGTGGTCGTACAGCGGCACGACGCTCCCTCCATGTTATCATCAAGGACTGAAAGCAAAGAGCTGGTTAGTACTTGCACCGACGGCGATACAACGATCCGTCGAACCTTATCAGATATGCTCATATTGCGCTATGCTCCGTGAGTAGCTGTGTAATATTCCGGTACCCTTGGCTTGCCGCTATTTGGAATGCCGTTTTACCGGCATCGTTCCGATAATGTGGGTTCGCAAACCGTGCAAGGAGCAGCTCCACAATCTCGACATGTCCGCAGAACGCTGAGTAATGGATGGGAGTCCAATTCACCACGGTCCTGGCGTTGACATCTGCACCACGGTTAATCAACAATCGGGCAATATCGAGATGGCCGTATCGCGATGCATTGTGCAATGGGGTCCACCCATTATCGTCCCGTGAATCTACCTCTGCGCCGTGCTCGATAAGCAACTGCGTAATCTCAAGGTTTCCCTTCGTCGTCGCGAAATCCAGGGGAGTCCTGTAATCCGCATCTCGTGCGTCGATATCTGCCCCCCGCTCGAGGAACGACTCAACGATATGAAGTTCCCCAGCTTCCACGGCTGTGTGCAGCGTCGTCTGTTCGCTATAATCCGTCGTATCTTCATCGCGCACTATCGTGTCCAACGTAGTTGAGCGTATCTCGTTCCGAACATCCTCATCTCCTTTGGACTCAGCTAGGAAGCTTGCAACCTTGGCACTCTTATTGTCCGATGCCAAATTTGCTGCAGTTTTATTGTCCCGATTTCGCGAGTCGATATCTGCACCGCGCCTGACCAACAATTCGACAACGACAAGATGACCGCTGAATGAAGCTGTGTGTAATGGAGTGCAGCCTTCGCTATCGATAGCATGCAGATTCGCTCCTGCGTCGAGTAGGAACCGCGCGATTTGAATATCCCCATTTCCTGCTGCCCCATGGAGTGCTGTTTCTTCCAGGTCGTTGCACCAATTGACACTTGCACCACGTTCAACTAACAACTGTACAATTTTGATGTGCCCATTGGTTGAAGCCAGATGCAAGGGAGTCGAGAGGTCGTCCTTCTGTACATTCGGATCTGCACCACAGTCTAGCAACAGCAGCGCGACATTGAGATGTCCATTTTGTGATGCGGTGTGCAATGGGTTCCAACCCGTGTTGTCCCTGGCCTTGACATCCGCGCCATGCTCGATCAGAAACCGCACAACGTCGAGTTCCCCGCCACCGGATGCGAGGTCCAAAGCAGTCTCTTCGTTCCCGTTCCGGACGTCGACATTGACACTAGACTGAAGAAGGAATTCCGCGACGTGAAGATGCCCATTGTATGATGCTGTATGGAACGGAGTCCAGCCCTTGCTGCAACGGGAAGACACATTTGCACCACTCTCGATTAAGAACCGTGCGATGTCGAGGTGCCCTCCACCTGATGCAAAGTCCAAGGGAGTTTCCTCCTTGTCGTTCCGCATATCGATGCTTGCACCACGTTGGACGAGCAATTTTGCCATCTCAAGTTGTCCATAGGCCGAAGCCAAATGTAAGGGAGTCCGGCCGTCTTCTTCTTGTACGTTCACATCTACGTGGCGGTCTAGCAATAGCTGCACGATATCAACATGTCCTTGTTGTGCAGCGAAGTGCAGTGGAACCCAGTTCTCGTCGTCCCGGGCATTTAGGTCTGCACCTTGCTCGATCAGGAAATGCGCAACCTCAACATGTCCTCTACTCAACGCCAAGCCTAAAGGAGTCACCCCTGTCCCGCTCTGTGCATTGATGACTGCGCCGGAATGAGATAAGAGCTGTGTGACGTCAAGGTGCCCATTGCTAGATGCGGTGTGCAATGGAGTCCAGCCATTCTCATCCCGACAGTCCACAACTGCACGATGGACCAGCAAGCGGGCACTCTCGATCTCTCCTGAGGCTGAAGCCAAATCTAGTGGCGTTTCTCCCCGCGTGTTTTGCGCGTCGACATCAGCACCATGCTCCAATAGTAACTCCATGATGTCGAGTTTCCCCAATCCCGATGCTCGGTGCAACGGAGTCGAACCATCTTCATACGAGACGTCCACTTCGGCACCATGCTGTAGCAGTAACGTCATGACCTTGAGATACTCACTGCCCAGCGCAGCATGTAATGGGGCGATGTAATGCCCGCCTCTCGCATTTACATCCGATGGACAAGCATGGATGAGGTGTTCCACAAGACCATGGAATCCGCATAATGCAGCATAGTATAGCGGCACAGCTCCTGGGCGCATCGGATGTACAGTCGACATGGGTTCTTCCCAGTGACGATCCATATCGTACAACCAGATCCATGCCGCAAAATGAGGCTTATCCGGGTCGAATAGGCGCTCCATTAGGTCTTGTATGCGGGATGATACATCATCAAATTGGGCATGATCGACCCAATGCCGAGCAGCATACGATGCTAATGGGAAATTCTCGATTGTCTTTTTGTCGACGCGGTCGTCTAGTTTGAGCAGGATGCTCAGGCACGATTTTGCGAGAATCGCATGCGCGGGACCGGGAAGGATGCGATAATGAGACAGGTCGTCCCCTAACTTGGCAAGGTGATCCGAGGTCAAGAATTCCTTGACCGAGAAATGGGAAAATTGAACGACCTGGGAGCCATCCACATTGATAATGGAAATTAAGCTCGAACCAACGGAGAGAACGGCTTCCTCTGCATCCTCTAGGCGCCAATCCACGTTATAGTTTGGAAGCCCGCCGGCTTCGAAACGTATGGCAAGAATCTCAGAGAGCTCAGTGACGCGCAGAGGACGAATCGATATGGTGAGGCATTGGAAGAGACGTTGCGCATATCCTCGTTTCGCCTTGTCGATGGAAAGTAATGCATGTTTGTACGTCTCATCCAAAGTCTCGGGAAGTTCATTTAGAGCATCCTTGATACTGGCTGGAAGATTGCGACGCAGGATCTCCAACTGACAATACACCCATCGAAACCTGCATAATTCAATAAGTAACCTTTCATGAGGTGCAATGATCGTGATGACTTACATCCCATCCGCTTTCTCTGAGAGCACTTTGATGACCAGCTGCTTATCTTGCTCTCTCCATCTACGCATCTTTCGATCCGTGTGAACGACTTTGGTTATGTAATCCACAATATCCCGTTTTTGTCCCTTTTCGTCGTGCAGCGACACTCGAAGTGTTGTCAAAGGCTCAAGGACGTTTCGGATATCGATTTCTGGACGGCTCGTGACGCAAATATGAAGATTTGGAAGTTGCAGCTCGACGAGCTCCTCCATGAGATCGAGCACCTTTTCGCGCGCGCTTGGCAAGCCAGATGTATCTGGGCATTCATCTAGGGCATCTATGATGATGTAGATTGGTCCTTGTCCGGGAACTTCCAGCATTTCCTTGAGAGTTTGCGTAAGTGTACCGTCAGCGGGCTTTTGCGTGCCCCTTTGGTGTCTCGCATACAAGCGGGAGAGTATGTCATGGCAAGGATTAGACTGGGAGGAGAGTTGGGTGAGGAGAGAAGCGAGTAGACCGTGGCGATGCTGCTTTTCGGCGTCTCGAAAATCAAAATAATAATATGCCATGGAAGCCAACCCGGCTGCACGCAAGCCTTCAATGTCGTAGATAATTGCCGAGCTGTAGAAGCATGAGCAACCGCGGTCGGAATAGTTGAGTAAGCCGTACAGAAGAATGCTTTTTCCAGATCCTGCTATGAGAGTAGAACATCATCAGAACCGTATAGAGGTCGATATTGAGAGGAATTTACGTTTCCCATGGACCCACAAGAGGGATCCCCTTTCTTTCCATTCGGAGAACACATTCTCCTCGAAGAACCATGCTGCAGTTCCAGTCTGGTGGGCGTCCCGCGCGATGTTGTGGTTTGTTGATGGATCTGGGGGCGAGAGCCAATTTCGCACATCCCTTTCCAATTGGTCACCTTCAAACAAGTTTCAGACTCGACGCCCAGCATCGCCGGATGGAGGGTGACGAACGTTCCATCTTATTTATCTTACTTGCTGTCTCTTGCATATTAACTAGTATATGCTCTCTGTCACAGCTATGCCGATTCACAAACGTACGTGGAACATACCAAGAGCCTGACGGATGCCACCCATTGATGCCTTGCCATCTACAAGAACGATAGTTCCGTGAAATTCTGGTAAACCGGCCAGGAAGCGTCACTCACCATCCATGACTACCCTCATATTACTCATGAGACCATGGATGACCTCTAGAGTCTGAGCAACGGTCATGCGAGCCTCTTCCTGGGTGAGGCGGTCCAGTCTCTGTAGAACAGGTTCCACCTCGCTCTCTCCCAACAGCTTCTTCGCGAACTTCTCTGCGGCAGGATCAACCACGCGTGAGGTATGTGTAAGGGAGTGCTTACTGAAACGACCCTGCTTGACTTGTTTGGTTGCAAGGGCAAGCGCCGAAAGTAATTCGATCATAACCTTCACGAGTATATGTGTCATCGACTCGGTGGGCGGAATCTCGGTATAAACATGTAGTCGTTTAAGAAAATTTTGTATGCACTCGAAGAGGTCTTCGAGTGCATCGTAGCTTGAAGTTACACCACTAGCAGCCTGAGATACGGAGAGGTCAGAGGGCGGGCGAAGACGATAATGAAGGGGTCATACTGCGAGGAGGATATCAATGCCAACGAATATCGCTTTTGCTGGTGGAAATGGGGCCTAAGCAGGTGACTGTTAAACAATCACGCGGAAGGTAGAAAGTCGGTGGGGCCCACGAGGGTAATCGCCTCGCCAAGGGTGCCAGAAAGCGCATGTAGGACCTGCACTGCAGGCTTGAGGAAATTTATGAATTTCCGATTTCGATCTCGATAGTCCCTAAACTGCTTCTCTCGCTCCTGGAATATTTCGAGGACGCCATCAGGGTGTTGGAGCTTATCACCGAGTTCATTCCTAGTGAGGTCGATTCCTGTCTGCTCTTTGTAGTTGTCTAAGGCAGCATCGATGATGAGTCGGAAGTTGGAGAAGGAGGATGTTGTAGACATTGTCGAACTCATGGGGCAAGGTGAGAGTTAGCGTATTTAGGATGGGATAACAGGAAAGTCAGAGTGGTTTAGGGTACGGTGACTCAGATGGCCTCGTGCCCCTTGCCAGACCCGCCTCTTAGAAGCGGACAGGTGACTGGTCCGACTGGAGGATAGACGCTGGGAGACTAGTGTGCAAAAGAGTGCCATACTGCAACCGAGGATCCCACATACTCCCTCACGATTTACACAAAACCCGAGCTGAGTACACCCATCACCTACTCCAAGTATTCTCTAGGTGTTCGTTCGACCCGAGTGGAAGTAACCAAACAGTAGCCAAATAGTCAGACCGATTTGGCAATGAACGCCAAAGACTAAACGTGATTACCTAACCGCACCCCTTGACCATTTCGGGGCTTTGAACACCGAGCGCCCAAGAATGGAAATAAATAAAAAAGACATGGGGATCATGAAACCATTGTCAGCTGTTACGCGAGCGTCAACTGGCTCGAATCAATTCAAGCGACAACAATTCATCGAAATCTATGCGATAGCTGTTCGTGACCTACGTCAGCGACTTCTCACTTTTCGCACCAACGCAACCTTCGCAATCCTCGAGTCAGACGGGATGCATACTCCGTTCTATCTGCCTTCACAAAGTCTGGGTAGGGCGGTGTGCAGTCAGATCCCATCAAGCAAGCAATCGTCACCGTTAAGGGACCATAGAAAGGACATCTTCTGTCCGGCCACGGGCACCATCCGCCCCGTCGGCCTACATGGCTCTGCAAAGAGGATGTGTAGGATACATGAACCACATTTACCGCATAGTCGTACGTAGCACTCCACCATCACCGAGTGCTGATAACCCCACTCTTTCCACGCTTTCTATATCGACCATCCTCACTCACGACATTTGGTTCATACTCATGACTTTCTGTCCAGTTATATGCTTCGGCCTGTGCAACTCTTTTACTACCACCTTTGTGCGGTTGAAGCTCCTAGCATCTCTGAAGGTCCTGATTGTGAGGTGGCTCCTCGACAGTCAACTTATGACTGGCTTTGCGACATCTCTAGACTCGAATGCCATCTCAATAGGTCAAGACAGTACGCGACAGTTGACAGCTTGGCCTTTGCGCCCTTAAGCCCGGAATGGCTGGCCAACAGGCAGTATCTTGGGGCATCGCGCTGCTTATGCTCCGTTGTGAGAGCGTCCCGTTCAAGGAGGGCCATAGTAGCATGTTCATCGCAGTCGAACATGCATAATATGGACGATGGTGTAGTGCTTCTCCGCATGACACTTGACGTTCATCGATGGCTGTCTTCCTGGTCAGCGATGTGTACATGGTCGTCGACGAGACGCATGCCAGGGTATTATATGGACACAGCGCCTGCAGGATGGTTGCACTGCTGGGACCGGAGGACCGCATCCTCACACGATTTGCACACGTTTTTTTTTTTTTTTTTGGAATCCATTAGTGTGCGCCTTGGGGTACATTTGCACACGTTTGCCAAGGTGCCCATAGCGTCCCATGGTGCGTGTGGTCTGGATGTGCGCGTACGTGTGCTGATGGGCGAAACGGCTGTACCACCGATACTGTTGTTGAGCATGTCGATCTGGGATTATTAGCTGTACTATGCGCTCCCGCTGGCCTACGTGGCTTATAGCAATTGTTATCCTCCCCTTCCTGGGTTCCTTTGACCTCCTCGAGGGCGACAGAGCGGAGCTAGTACCCCTCCCCCCGATTTCACTACCCTGAACCCAGGCGAACCACGCACAGCCGTTGTTCTACTACGAAGCCGCCGGACGCGTTCTTGGACGCTCGACTTCCAGCAACGCCTCAGAGCCTCTTTTGTGACGTCATCAATCCCACCACACATCCTCTCCCTCCCAACCCACCACCAGCAATAACTCCCGGATAGAACAACTACATATTCGATCGGCCCCCGCAGTACCCAAAGGTATAGATCGTGTACGTGTACGTCACTGCATGGGAAAAGCGTGGACAGAGTTCGACGCACGGTCGGTGCGCGGTTGCATCGGCTGTGGGGGACTGTGCGGGAGGAGTTGGTCAAAAATGTGAGCGACTTCAAGTGGAGGAGGGAGTGTGTGGCCTGAGCCCGAGTGGGCTTTTTGCATTTGAGACCGTAGTAGGACATCGTGGGTCTAATTGTGGTATGTGTGGTATAGAAAGAATCGGAATAGCTTTGAAAGAAACGGTGGTGAGATCGCAATTTCGTTTGGAGTTGGTTGGTCCTATAGCTACTTAATCTCCTGCGTGCTCGTCTCGACCATAGGCATAGCACTTGCCCCGCGACTCGCTCGGATTTTTCAACAGCTGGTAGCCTTTTTTTTTCTCTTATGGCCTTGTCTATTGTGCTCTCTTAGTCCTTGAGGGATCTCGAAAGTCTCTCTGGTTTCTGTCGACAGCGGTTGACAACTGAATGAGCATCGACTTTGTAAACCTATCGATAATAGGTCATTCCCTTCCGCACAACGACCTCTCCTAGAAACATATACTCAAAGATCTTGGATTTGTTGCCGCATTGGGTGTATCTGCTCTGACCTCTTCCGCGCGCTCATAGCGCAGCCAGTCGCAAGATGACTCCAGAGAGTGAAGAAGTTGTGGCGGAGGATGTCCGAGCCGCGCTCTCAGACGCAGAGGCACAAACTAATGCGCATGTGAAAACAGGAGCAAGGGCAGATGCAGCGCCCGAGGGAAAGGAGCACGCGCTGTTTGAGAAGTCCTCACGCCGGTTACATGACGTCGGGACGCGTGTGAGTGCAATAAAAGCCCAGTGACATACTGTAGGTAAGTAGCATGCGCCGGCGCGCAAGTACAGCAGGAACAGTCGCAGCCTCCTCAAGGAGGCAAACGATCAGGTGGCCGGGGCACTCCCGGAGGGGGCGATCGCGACGCCTGAGCCTGATACCACCTCCGTATTTCCAGCAGGGGTATCTGCCAAGGACGAGGAGGGAAATGAGGAGGATCATGGGAGTGTGGCAGTGGATGACACCCCCGATGCCGACGCGGAGTGATGTTCCCTGATTTAGCTGTCGACCTTAACTCAATGAGAGTTCCTATTTCCCCTCGTATATACTCCCTGTGGCCTTGGGGTGCACGCAGTCATGTTACAGGTCGTGCCGAAGCACATTGCAAGGCATAGTCTGAAATCTTGAATCTCACCATCCTTACGAAGTATGTAGCGGGTTCTTCAACTCCTCTACGCGCGCCATATTTAATGATATTTTCTCTTCCTACGATGCTGTCATCATCTCTATCTGTCCACAACCGTTTTCACGACTGTTTACTATGCAATGCCAGCTCGACTCGGATCTCAGGCTGCAAGTTCGATTAGTTAGGAAATGATAAGATCGAGGAACGAAAAGCAATTTGAGCGATGCTGGAGGGATCATCTGACCACTCCTATTCAGCTAACGTCGCCAGGCCACTCGCTACCCGAAGGTCACGTGCGAATCGTTGACAATTCCCTATTTGACAATTCCCTATAATTATCGAGTCGAGATCGTCATACCTTGGTTCTAGCGTTTCATCGTCGTCCCCGCCTGATACTGCAGTAGGTCCTCACTCAGTGCGAGGATGGGTGATAACTTAGTAATGAAGATGTCACGGCGCCTAACAAAATCCCCTCTTTCCCACGAGACTATGGCATCGCCCGTCTCCGTGGAATGAATAAGACTCCAGCTGCGGATCCCAGCCTGAATGCCGCAGAAACCCAAGCCCGCACGTCGATGTCAGGTGGTGTCGTGGGGGAGACCGCTCTGGATGTACGGATATGGGACTGGAATACCCATGTTCACCAAGCAATGACCCTCCTAGGGTGAGTACATCCTCTCCGGGCGATGCGTCTATCCGAGTTCCCACCTAATCGCACCCAGAGGGGAAGACGAGTGCATGTATCTGTATCTGCAAAAGGTCCACACTGTCGACACACTATCATCCGTCCGAGAGGTGATCCTCGCCAACTTGAAGCTTCCCAGTCACACTTCCTTAGGGGAGATAACATTCCTGCTACGAGCCCCTCTCGTCACGGCAGAGCCAGGGCGACTACCGCGTGTCTGTGCAGACGCTTCCCGTGTACATGATGCTACCCGCGCAACCGTACCGCTCATCCCTTGAGAAGGGAGCCGTCTGCATGGAATCTCCGACTCATGACGAAAAGGCAGGTGTGACTCAGTCATAGTGAGCAGCAACAAGGGGCTCCGTATTATCACCAAGCGCTAAAATCAAAGAGCCAGTTAAGTATCATACCGAAGCTTATACAACAATTAATCGAAACTTATGCCTGAGGATCGTTTTGCGCCATGTTCCGTGAGCAATTGTGTAATCCTCCGGTACCCGCTTCCTGCCGCTACTTGGAATGCAGTCTGACCCTCGCCGTTCGGATAATGTGGGTTTGCGCCCCGCGCAAGGAGCAGTTCCACAATCTCGAAATGTCCGTTGCCTGCTGAGAGATGGATGGGAGTCCAATTGTCGTGTATCCTGGAGTCCACGTCTGAGCCACGGTCAATCAACAATCGAGCAATATCGAGATGGCCGTATCGAGATGCATTGTGCAACGGGGTCCACCCATCATCGTCCCGTGAATCTACCTCTGCGCCGTGCTCGATAAGCAACTGCGTAATCTCAAGGTTTCCCTTCGTTGTTGAGAGATCCAGCGGAGTCCTGTAATACGCATCTCGTGCGTTGACATCTGCCCCCCACCCGAGGAACGACTCAACGATATGAAGTTCCCCCGCTTCCACGGCTCCGTGCAGCGTCGTCTGTTCGCCATAATCTTCATCACGCCCCATCGTGTCCAACGTAGTTGAGCGTATCTTGCCCCGAACATCCTCATCTCCCTTGTACTCAGCTAGGAAGCTTGCAACCTTGGCTTTCTTATTGTCCGATGCCAAATGTGCTGCAGTCTTATTCGCCTGATTTCGCGAGTCGATATCTGCACCGCGCCTGACCAACAATTCGACAACGACAAGATGACCGCTGAATGAAGCTGTGTGTAATGGAGTCCAGCCTGTGCTATCGATAGCATGCAGATTCGCTCCTGCGTCGAGTAGGAACCGCGCGATTTGAATGTCCCCATTTCCTGCTGCCCCGTGGAGTGCTGTTTCTTCCAGGTCGTTGCACGAATTGACACTTGCACCACGTTCAACTAGTAACCGTACAATTTTGATGTGCCCATTTCGTGATGCGATGTGCAAGGGATTCCAGCCCCTCTTGTCCCTGGCCTTGACGTCCGCACTATGCTCAACCAGAAACCGCACAACGTCGAGTTTCCCGCTACCGGATGCGAGGGCTAAAGCAGTCTCTTCGTTCCCGTTCCGGACGTCGACATTGACACCAGACTGAAGAAGGAATTCCGCGACGTGAAGATGCCCATTGTATGATGCTGTATGGAACGGAGTCCAGCCCTTGCTGCAACGGGAAGACACATTTGCACCAATCTCGACTAGGAAGCGTGCGATGTCGAGGTGCCCGTTGCTTGATGCCCGGTCCAAGGGAGTTTCTTCCTTGTCGTTCCGCATATCAATGCTTGCACCACGTTGGACGAGGAATTTTGCCATCTCGAGGTGTCCATAGGCCGAAGAAAAATGTAGCGGAGTCCAGCGGTCCTGTTCTTGTACGTTCACGTCTACGTGCCGGTCTAGCAATAGCCGTGCGACATCAACATGTCCTCGTCGTGCGGCGAAGTGCAACGGGACCCAGTTCTTGTGGTTCCGGGCATTTATGTCTGCACCTTGCTCGATCAGGAAGCGTGAAACCTCGACTTGCCCTCTGGAAGACGCCAGGGTTAACGGAGTCCCCTCTGTTTGGTTCCGTGCATTAACGGCTGCGCCAGAATGAAGCAGCAACCGCACGACATCGAGGTGTCCATTCCCTGACGCGGCTTGTAATGCAGTCGCACGGTTGTCATCCAGACAGTCCACAACGGCTCCGCGCTGGAGCAACAGACGGACAACCTCGAGTTCTCCCGAGCCAGAGGCCAGCCGCAGTGGGGTTCGCTGCCTGTCGGTTTGTGCGTTAACATCAGCATTATGCTCCAATAACCACAGTACGATGTCCAGTTTCCCCACTCGCGATGCGCGGTGCAACGGAGTCCAGCCCTGGTTATCCTGGACATCGACTTCGGCACCATTCTCTAGCAAGAACAACGCGACCTTCATATACCCAGCGGCCAGCGCAGCGTGCAGTGGACTCATGCGATATCCACCTCTCGCATTTACATTCGATGTACGAGAAAGAACAAGCTGTTTTGCGAGGTCGTGCAAGCCGCACAATGCGGCATAGTATAACGGCACCGCTCCTGGACGGGTCGGATGCACAGTCGACATGGGTTTTCCCCAGTGACGATCCATATCGTACAACCAGATCCATGCAGAAAAATGGGGCTTGTCCGCGTCGAAGAGGCGCTCCATTAGGTCTTGTATGCGGGGTGATACACCATCAACTTTGGCATGGTCAACCCAATGTCGAGCAGCATACAGCGCCAGTGGCAAATTCTCGATCGTCGTTTTGTCGATACGCTCGTCTAGCTTGAGCAGGATGCTCAGGCAGGCTTTCGCGAGGATCGTATGCGCGGGACAGGGAAGAATCCGATAATAGAGGACGTCGTCCCCTAAAGTAGCAAGGCGATCCGAGGTCAAGAATTCCTTGACCGAGAAATGGGAAAATTGAACGACTTCGGAGCCATCCACGTTGACGACCGATATTAAACTCGAACAAACGGAGAGAACGGCTTCTTCTGCATCGCCTAGGCGCCAACCCACGTCATAGTTTGGAAGTGCACCGGCTTCAAATCGCATAGCAAGAATCTCGGCGAGCTCGACGACGCGCAGGGGACGAATCGATATGGTGACGCATTGGAAGAGACGTTGTGCATATTCCCGTTTCGCCTTGTCAATTGAAAGTAATGAATGTTTGTACGTCTCATCCAAAGTCTCGGGAAGTTCCTTGAGAGCATCCTTAATACTCGCAGGGAGATTGCGACGCAGGATCTCCAATTGACAAAACACCCATCGAAACCTGCGTAATTCAATAAGGAACCTTTCATGAAGCGCAATTATTTTGGCAACGCACATCCCATCCGCTTTCTCCGAGAGGACTTTGATTACGAGTTGCTTATCCTGCTCTCTCCATCTCCGCATCATTCGGTCCGAACGAACGACTTTGGTTACGTAATCCACGATATCCTGTTTCTGTCCGCCTTCGTCGTGAAGGCACACCCGAAGTGTTGTCAAAGGCTCAAGGACAGTTCGGATATCGATTTCGGGACGGCTCGTAGCACAAATATGAACATTTGAAAGCTCCAACTTGACAAGTTCCTCCATAAGCTCAAGCACCTCTTCGCGTGCAGTTGGCATCCCAGAGGTATTCGGACATTCGTCCAAGCCATCTATGATTATGTAGGTTGCACCTTGTCCGGGGAGTTCGAGCATACCCTTTAGACATGTCGTAAGCGTATCGTCAGCAGGCTCTTGCGTGCCGCAATCGTGTGTCGCATATAAGCGGGAAAGTATCTCATAACAAGGATTAGACTGGAAAGAGAGCTGGGCGAGTAGAGAAGCGAGTAGGCCGCGGCGGTGCTGCTTTTCTGCGTCTCTGAAATCAAAATAATAATACGCCATCGAGGCTAAACCGGTGGCGCGCAAATCTGCGATGTTTTGGATGATCGCGGAGCTGGTTGAGGTATGAGTCACCGCGGACAGAATAGCTGATCCACACATACAGAAGAATACTTTTCCCCGATCCCGCTATTACACCACAACATCGTCAGGACTTTGAACATGTCAATATTGAGCGAAGCATACCCTTCCCATGGATCCATAACAAGGATCCCTTTTCTTTCCACTCAGAGAAGATCCTCCCTTCGAAGAACCAAGCTGCTGTCCCGCTCTGATGAGCTTTACGTGCGATATTGTGGTTTATTGATGGATTTGGAGGAGAGAGCCAGTTTCGGACGTCCTTTTGCAACTGGTCACCTTCCAAGTAGTTTCAGCCTCAACGGGTAGCGTGACAGGATTGGAGGATAACGAACGTTCCATCTTGTTTATTTTACTTGCTGTCTCTTGCATACTGACTAGTAGGCATCGTCAGCCAGAGCGAAAAGAATTTGCAGCCGCCTAGGGAACATACCAAGAGCCCGCTGGATGCCACTCGTAGATGCCTTGCCATCTACAAGAGCGATAGATCCGTGAGATTCTGACAACCAGCCAAGAAGCGTCACATACCGTCCATGACTACCTTCATATTACTCATAAGACCATGGACGACCTCCAGAGTCTGGGCAACAGTCATGCGAGCCTCCTCCTGAGTGAGCCGGTCCAGCCTCTGCAGAATCGATTCAACCTCGCTCTCTCCCAACAGCTTCTTCGCGAACTTCTCTGCTGGCACGTTTAACAACCCGTGACGAATAGGTAAGGAAGTGCTCACTGAAACGGCCCTGCTTGACTTGCTTCGTTGCAAGGGCAAGAACCGAAAGTAATTCGACCATGACTTTGACGAGTATATGTGTCATCGCGTCGATGGGCGGAATCTCGGTATAGACACGTAGACGTTCAAGGAAATTTTGGACGCATTCAAACAGGTCTTCGAGTGCGTCGTAACTCGAACTAACACCGCTAGCAGCCTGACATACAGACACGTCAGAGAGACACGGTGGAAGACGAAATTGGAGAACGTACTGCGAGAAGGACATCAATACCGACGAAGATTGCCTTTCCTGGTGGAAACGGGACCTACAGATATAATTGTTAAACTATCACGGGGAATGAACCAAGTTGGTGCGGCTCACTAGGCTAATCGCTTCACCAAGGGTGCCAGAAAGTGCATGAAGGACATGCACTGCAGGCTTCAGGAAGTTTATGAATTTCCGATTTCGATCTCGATAATTCTTAAATTCTTTCTCTCGCTCCTTGAATAGTTCAAGGACGCCATCTAGGGAATCGGAGGATTGGATCTTGTTGGCAGATGGATTGTTAGTGAGGTCTATCCCTGTTTGCTCTTTGTAGTTGTCTAAGGCGGCATCGATGATTAGTTGGAAGTTGGAGGGGGAAGTTGCTGTAGATGTTGTTGAACTCATGACGGAAGCAAGGTGAGAGTTAGCGTGTTGAGACGAGATGATAGGAAAGTCAGAAGTATAAGGGAGGTTCAAGTTCCTGTCAGGCCCAAGAGGCGGTACTTACAGCCTGAGTGAACAGGTGACTCTGAAAGTTAGACGCGGGGAGATGCGGGCCGGGATCCCTGAGCTGGGTACGCCCGCCGTCCGCTCAGACTAACAGTTCTGCTGTGACGGTATATCCTCCTTCGAAGATCCGGATGGAGAGTACGCACTTGTCAACTCCTCAATACGATAACTCCCACATCCTCCGTGTAGAGTACCCTCCCACCCGCTCCCATCCCTGTTCCAAACACTCGTGAAATTCCAAATGCAAGGCCATCAGCTCACCGCAAGGCCAATATGCGGATACAACACCAATCAAAGCCCCAAACCGCAAGGAAATGACTACGAAGCATGAATGTCCAACACCCAACGACATTAGCCCCCGCCCTCTATACAAACACACTCCTTTCCCACCCAACGCGATCTTCATGAGGCCACACCTCCGAGTCACTGGGGGGGAGTCCAGTACTTATGAGGAGAAGAGCACTTCCGGACAAATAGTCTAGGAGAATCTGTATCACCCACCGTTTTTGTGCTACGCGGGGTTCTGAATTCCGAGACCCACGTTATAAAGGACGCCGGGAAATCATCGTATCTGTCGTCCGAGCGTGGACTCCAAGCCGCGAGTTACCATCACCCCTCGAGCGACCATACATCAAAATATATGCGATTTGTCCTAAAGTAACTTACTGACCATGACTTCCAATACATGCTGATCCACTCCGCGAATTCTCATCTTATTATTGCGCATGGTACCGCAGCTTTCGCCATTCATGACCAATATCATTCCGCACACGCAGACTGAATGCACACTCCGTTCCATCTGTTCTTGTTCTTTGTACCTCTATTCCACGAGTCTGCATAGGGCAGTGCGTCGTCAGATCTGTCTAGCAAACCGGCTTCAACATCACCATGGATAAGTCACCGTTCGGAGACCGCAGATAGGACATCTTCTGCCAATGTCCAGCCACAGTTCCTACCCACTCGTCGGGCCACCAGACTCGACAAAGAGAATGGGTAGGATCCAACATCTACCACAGGGCTGTATGCAGCATCCCACCATCACTGTGAGTGCTCATACCCCTCCCTTGCCGCCCTTCCCATATCATACATTCCCACTCACGGCATTTGGCTCATACTCAAGACTTTCTTTCCAGGTTATATGTTGTCGCCTATGCGACTCCTGTCTATCATCTCCTATGCGTGGCTAAAGCTCCCGGCACCTATGACCCTGATTGGGAGTTAGCTTCTCGACGGTCAACTTATTTATGACCGGCCTGTGTGACATCTCGAGGCCACAACGTTACTCTTGGTATGTCAAGCTAGTATATTATTCATCTAGGAATGGGATATTACGCGACAGTCTGCAACTTGGCCTTCGCATCTCTAAGACGGGAATGGCTGGTGAACAAGTAACTTGCGATTAGGGTGCTCCGCTGCTCGCGCCCCGCTAGGAGAGCGCCGTACTCAGAGAGGGCTTGGGTAACGTATTCATCGTGGTCAAGATCCTGCGTTGGACGGCACCGCAGTGCTTCTCCGCACGACGCTTGATTCTATGGATGACGTTTTCCCTGCCAGCGATGCGTTCATGGCCGTCCACGGGGCACGAGGCGCACGCGAGGGTATGAGGTCCAGTGGCCGTGCTGTTGCTCTGGCTGGACGACGGCGTCCTCGTACATTTGCACGCCTTTTGCAAGGCGCCCACAGCGTCCCATGGTGCATGAAGTCCGAATGTTCGCGTCCGCGTACGGTGGGGCTAAATGGGTGCACCAGGTGCCGTTGATGAGTACATTGACAAGTTCTACTGACCAATCTGGAGTTGGAGGAGGATGTCGTTGTCACAATATGGCTACTAGTTGTCGAAGAATACTTGAGAGCATTGACTTGTTACAAGGGGACGACTGGAAGGTCGTGGTAAGATGAATGGGTTAGGTTAGGGTCAGAGTGGCATCTGGCACTTTCGGCCTTGGCGGGCTCCTTCACCCGCCTTGTATCGCACCTCGTTCACACCACCTCGCGACAGCCTGACTGACCTTCCTTCGCTTATCTCTTTATTTATCGTGTTGCCTTAAGACTTCCAGGGTCTTTAGAATCTTCCTGGAGCAGCTTCTTGTCAGCTATCCCCGAGATCGACGGCACCATCAGGCTCACTCAGGTCGGCTCTTCAATCTTCTCAACGACAGGATCATCCCACTCTACCTACGTAGGAGCTTCTCCTGTGGTATCGAGATACCCTGATTCATCGCCGCCATGAGCGCATCTATTACTCTCCCTTCTGCCTCCCCACTCCCTCTCAGTTCATCATGCGACAATGACCTAGCTCTCAGACCAAATCCCCACCCATATGCCATAAAAACTACTCATACCGCCCTCCTGTCACGCACCAACTCTTCCGGACACAATACCCCCTCAAAGTATTTCTACACCCCGCCCGCTGGCACTCCGTCCCACAGTGCGATGGATCGCACTGGCAGCCATGAATACCGCGGGCATCGCTACTCGACCAGTCTCACTGGTGTACTCCCGTCTCCTCTGCCCTCCCCCCTCAGTTCCCCCGCTCATTCGCAGCATAGTCAGTCGGAAGACGATTCCCTACTTCGCAGAGCGCGTGCCGATACGCTCCCAACGTGCTTTTCCAATAACAGCAACGCATTATGCACGGAACCAGAGGAGGATTTGCCACTAAACCCAAAGACCTGGGCACCCTCGCAGCTGTCTGTGTACTTGACGACTGCGCTGCGCGTTCGATCTGGTGAGCGTCTCCCTGAACGTGTGACGCGCGATATTGCGTCTTGGGTACGTCGCGAAGGCGTCAGCGGACGGAGGTTCTTGCGCTGGACAGACGAGGATCTCAAAACGTGAGCCTAATGGCCACTTTATTCTCTCGACTCTGCGGACATTGGAATTGATGGACCTGTTTGATTTGGTTTAGTCTGGGCATCAACACGCTCTGGCGTTGCGCGCTCCTCGCTGCAGCACGTAACCTCCGGCGGAATGTCCTCCGCGGGCGTATCTGGGGTAACCAGGTATTCGACCAAGAGCAGGAGCAGGAGCAGGAACAAGAACCGGGTCAGGATGCGCCCTTCGGCACCGGGCTGTATGCTTCCTCATCCAGTTCGCTTGACCTCCCACTCGCTGGCAAGGACGTTGATACCGGCTCTGTACGCCACCCCACGCGGCGGGCGTGGGTGAATACTCACGAAAATGGGCGGGTGCGTGGGATGGTGGATAATGGGAGCGAGAGAGCGCCGGGAGCCGCAGCTCGAGCCGTAATTCTAGCCGCGGGCGACGCGGATCAGAGAGCGACAGCGGGAGCGAACTCGACGAACGTGAGGTGGCTGCTACCAAGGATGTCAGCTCCGGCGGTACTTCCGATGACTCTCGCGCGGTGGCGGCCGCCGAGGAACCGAGTATCGAAGACCTCCTTGCTGCTGAGCCCGTGGCTCTCGGGCCGAAGGATGGCTCGTGGGGCGCGCGGGCGTGGGAAGAACTCGATATTGGGGTCACGATGCGCCGCATCGAAGCTCATGACACCGTTGTCACGCGTCGTGATGGTAGCGGAAGCAGCGGTGCCGGCGCAGGGAGCTCACGCAGCAACAGTCGGTGCGTACGGGATGCGGCCAACGGAGACGAACAGCCCGCGCGGCGCACGGTCACCAATATCTTTGCGGAGCCTGCGAACATGGAATCCACCCCAGCGCTCGCTGACGCAGAAGTACAAGCCGATGCACATGCGGAGGCCGAGGCAAGTTCAGAGGCAAATCTGGAGGAAAAGGAGCGCGCGATGGAGAATGAGGTGCGTGGAACCCGCTCCTTGCTTGAGGAATTCAGGCGCCGGCTGGAGGAGGTCGAGACGCGCGTGGACGCGATGGAAGTCAAGTGGCATGCGAAAGTAGAGCAACGGATGCATGCGCAGACCCAGCAGCGGCAAGTTCACCGGACCTCCGCTGTGGAGGAGTTGTACGATAAGGCGGTCGAGGCGCTCTCAGAGGAGGCGGGTGCGATGCTCCAGCTCAGTGCCGCCTCTATAGCGCCACCAGCGGAGATACTCAAAGAGGGGGAAGAGGCAGATCAGGCGAGTGAAGTAGAGGATGGCACTGCCAGCACGGACGTGGGGAGTCGCGTCACACGTCGCGCAGTCGACCTCGGTCCCGCAAGGGTGTCTGATCTCCCTTCGTACGTGCTCCTCGTCGGCCTCGGAGTGTGCACGGTCGTGTTGCAGGTGGTGCTGAAGCGCGTCGCGGGGCGCAGTCTGAAACATTAAACCTACTCTTTCTCCCATTACCCTACGACCGTACGAAACGCATCGCGAGCTCTTCGAAACCTCCACTCGCTCTAGTTGTGTCCTCTTTTCTTCCCTTGGTAGGCTCTATCTCTTTCACGATCACTTTCACGACCCAGTCACGACTTCCAAGTTTTATGAAACCCAACCTAATAACATTCTTGCTTACATGCTTGCATCGACGACCTCTGGGCTGACCTCGCATCTTTTTCTCACTGATCACTTCCTCGACCGTGCTGACTTTTCCTCTGTGTTTGAGTCAGCGTGCTGTATCTGCCTTGTGAACTTGTGATTTAATGGCGATAATAAGCTAGTATTAACTAGCAGTTTCCCGTGCTACACACGGGCCATCACGAAAGTAGTCACACTAATGTAAGGCAGCATGGGCTACCCACCACGGGTGCGTTGAAAGAGGCGACAAGCCTGGAATCGGAGAACGCCTGCAAGCTACGAAAGCTATCGCGACATCATCAGCCAATTAGAGCCCATTCTCAGCCATCCAATCAGAACGCTCGCTGGACCGACCGTAGTAGATGCCTTGATAGGGTAAGCTTGGCCCTGTGCTGTATATATGCGACCTGTGGCCTCAAACCGCGAGTTGATCAGCAGCAACCTGCGGAACGAACAGGTCTTTTGACAGATGCCCGAAGTCCATTGTGAGATCACTACTAGTAGCCACAATCGCGGCGCGGCGAAGACCGTGATAACGCGGCCCATGCGAGTCCCAGTGAACCCCAAGTCAGGCTATGCCGTTTAAAAGTCGACCTACAACCAACATCTCCCCTTGTCTAGTACTCTCAATAAATCAACGCTACATGCTGCTGCAAGTAGTATAAGTACGATCAGAAGTCAGGGAGGTGCAGAATACGTCTACTGGAACTCCCCTAGTGGCGGCGGTCGGTGTGGCGGCCATGGTTGCAGGTTTCGGTGGGCGACTCGGATGGATCCCGCTTCGTTGTTGTGTCCACAGGTCACGTGCGATTCATGACATTGGAACTAGTGACTTTCTTCGCATGTTCTGGTATACTGTATACATGACAGCCAATAGTATGAGACACGGTATTATACGATCTAGAAAGCGACTCTGTAATACCTTAACCTAGATCCCCCTCTGTATCGCAGATAGCAACTGTACAACCTCGAGCTGTCCTACCTTCAACGCTTCCTGGAGTGGAGTCATGCCTTCTTCGTTCCGTAAATACGCAATTGCACCCTGTTGGAGCAGGAACCGTACAATTTCTATGTGTCCGTATCGTGAGGCACGATGTAACGGAGTCCATCGGAACCTGTTCTGTGCGTTTATATTCGCGCCATGCTCGTGAAGCAATCTCACGATGTCGAGATGCCCTTCTTCTGCTGCCCAGTGCAACGGAGTCCGGCCATTCATGCTTCGGGAAGTCACATTCGCGCCCCGGTTGAGGAGGAGCTGTGCGACAGCGAACTGTCCACTGCATGACGCGAGATCCAATGCAGTCTTGCCGCAGCGATCCTTGGCACTGATGTCCTCCCCACGCTCGAGCAACGACTCTACTACATCGATACGCCCCTTCTCTGACGCACTGTGCAACGTCCAGTCTTCCATGTCCTGGGATCCCGTATCGGCGCCGTTCTGTCGTAGGAACTCTGCGACCTCCCATTTTCTGTTGTCTGATGCCAGATCTAAAGGTGTCTGATCACGGCTGTTCTTTGTATTAACATCTGCCCCATGTTCGAGTAACGATCGCACGACGTCGAGACACCCGGCTTGTGACGCCGTATGTAACGGGGTGAAGCCCAAGGTGTCCCTAAGGGTAATGTCAGCGCCATGCTTGATCAGCATGTGAACGGCCACGATGCTTCCTTTCCCGGAAGCCTGGTCCAATGGGGTCTTGCCGCTCTCACTCTGGGCGTTGGCATCGGCACCACGTTTGAGTAGCAATAGGACAACTTCTAGATACCCCTTCTGCGACGCTATATGTAGTGCTGTCCAGCCCTTCTTGTCCCAGGGATTTACACCTGCACCACTTTCGAGAAGAAACTTCGCCACCTCGAAGTGTCCTTTGCCGGATGCCAAAATCAGTGGAGTTTGCTGGCTCATGTTCCGCGCATTGACATCTTCTCCATTGTCGAGCAATGACCGAACGACATCCAGATCCCCGTTTCGCGATGCTGTGTGTAATGGACTCCAATCCTTGCTGGGGCGGGAATTGGGAGCTGCGATGCGCTCTACAAGTAATTGCGCAACATCGAGTTTCCCACCAATTATTGCCCTCTCCCACGGTGTCTGATGGTCCCCATCCAGCGCATTTACATTTGCGCCGTACTCGAGCAACAATCGCGCGACATCTAGATGACCATCTATCGATGCTAGGTGCAACGGAGTCTGGTCGTTGTCCCCCGCAGCATCCACATCCGCGCCACAACTGAGTAATAGTCGCGCTACATCGACATGCATGTAGTTTGATGCCAGGTGCAATGGAACCCAAGCCTCGTTGGTGACAGCATTCGTGCTTGCGCCATTCTGAAGCAGTAACTGTGCAACATTGAGGTATCCGTCTTGTGCTGCAAAGTGCAACGACGTCCATCCCCTCTTCTGCCGGGCTTGAACATCTGCGCCATAGCCGAGTAACAATTTCATGACGTCGGCATGCCCGTCTTCTGATGCGCAGTGAAGTGGGATCCAGTCGTCACAATTCCCGGGGTTCACACCCGCGCCATGTTCGAGCAGAAACCGAACGATCTCAACTCTGCCAAAGGCCGATGCTACATGTAATGGCGTTACATGATCCTCATCCGTTGCTTGAATATCGGCGCCACGCTCGATTAATGATCGCACGATGTCTAGATGCCCGCTACGGGATGCCTTGTGCAGAGGAGCCGTACCATCATCGTCGCGAGCATTGACATCCGCACCGTGTTTAAGTAGTATTAGTGCGACTTCCAAATGACCCTCGGCAGAGGCAGCATGCAACGGGGTCATATGAGAACCACCCCTGGAGTAGACGTCTAGTGGATGGGTACCGATGAGGTGCTCGACAAGACCACGGAAACCGCGTAGCGTAGCGTAATATAGAGGCATCGCCGGAGGCTGCGTTGGGTGTACCTCGGACATCGGTTCCGCCCAGGGAAGGTCTATGTCGTATAACCAGACCCATGCTGCAAAATGTGGCTTCTCCGGGTTAAAAAGACGCTCCATTGAGTCTTGAATGCGTGACGTCACGTTCCCATACTGGGCATGATCAATCCAGTGTCGAGCAGCATAGGGTGCAAATGGAAGGCCGTCTAACGTATTTTTGTCGATTTGGTCGTCGAGTTGGAGTAAGACACTGAGGCTGGCGTGCGCAAGTATGGTATGCGCTGGCTCGGGGAGAACATGATAACACGAGAGATGCTGTTCTGCAGCAGCAAGGCGATCCGATGTCAAGAACTCCTTCACCGAGAAGTGGGAAAACTGCACCACTTCACAGCCGTCGACATTGACGATTAAAATTAAGCTCGAACACGCAGAAAAAACCGCTTTTTCTGCGTCCACTGGTCGCCAATTTGCGTTAAACTCTGGAGGTGCTCCTGCGTCGAACCGAATTGCAAGAATCTCCGCAAGTTCTTCAAGGCGAAGTGGGCGAACAGACACCGTGAGACATTGGAAGAGACGTTGCGCATATTCTCGTTTCTCTTTATCGATGCCCAACAATGTGTGCCTGTAAGTTTCTTCTAAACTCCTCGGGGGGTCCACCAAGGTACGCCGAATGCTCGCCGGAAAACTCCGACGTAGGGTTTCCATCTGACAGACCACCCATCGGAACCTTCGTGATCGCGTGAGCAACTTATCGTGAAGTATCGTCACGGTGGTAGCTTACATCCCGTTAGCCTTTTCTGAGAGAGTATCGATAACCAGTTCCTGGTCCTCCTCCCTCCACCTCCGCATTTCCCGGTCTGAATGCACCACAGAGCTGATGTAATAGATCATGTCTTGCCTTTGTCCGCTCTCCTCGTGAAGAGAAATTCGGAGAGATGTCAAAGGTTCCAGGACGGTCCGAATGTCGATCTCGGGACGACTCGTGACGAGTAGGTGAACGTTCGGCAGGTGCAGATTAACAAGTTCTTCTACGAGTTCCAAAACCTTCTCGCGGGCGGATGGCATCCCAGAGGTATCAGGACACTCGTCAAGAGCATCTACGATTATGTAAATTGCGCCTTGTCCTGGGAGCCTGAGCATGTTCTTCAGACACTTTGTAAGAGCATTACCAGTGGGCTTTCGTGTACCGCCAGCATGGGACGAAATTAAACAAGAGAGGATGTCGTAGCAAGAATCAGACTCGGCGGAAAGCTGAGAAATGAGGGAAGACAGTAGGCCATAGCGGTTCTGCTTTTCAATATCCCTAAAGTCAAAATAATAATACGCCATAGAGGCTAATCCGGCATGGCACATGTCCTCGACGTCCTGAATGATTGCCGAGCTGTTCGCCAAGGTGAGCAACTCTGAATAAGGCCGTTGAGGAACTACGTACAGAAGTGTGCTCTTCCCTGAGCCAGCTACGAGACGGGAAGGTGATCAGGGCAAGGGACACATCAAGGATCACGGAAACGTACGTTTGCCATGGACCCACAGGAGGGATCCCTTTGCTTTCCATTTCTTGAAGATATTGTTCTGGAAGAACCACGCTGCGGTTCCAGGATGGTGCGCGTCGAAAACGATGTCGTGGTTAGACGAGGGATCTGGAGGAGCGAGCCAATGTTGGACGTCCTTTTGCAACTGGTCACCTTCCAGGCGGCTTCAGCTTCGCAACCAAAGCACTCGTGATGAGGGAAAAACACACGTTTCATCTTGTTCACGTCGGTTGCAATCTGTTGCATGGTAACTAAGATGCCGAGTAAGCTCGAGATACGTCCACTTGAGCGTGCTCAACAAGCGAACCTAAAGCCTCTCGGATATTATCTGTCGAAGCCTTGCCATCTAACGGAACAAATCAGAAAAATCTCGGTGACGAAGCAAATAAGCGCACCTTCCATGACTACCCTCATGTTATTCACAAGACCATGGACCACTCCCAGTGTTTGTGCGACAGTCATTCGAGCCTCTTCCTGGGTGAGTCGACCCAGCCTCTGCAGCACAGCCTCAACCTCACTTTCACCCAGCAGCTTCTTTGCAAACTTCTCTGCAGTACGTTTAGCCATGCGTGACATGTAAGTAAGGATTTACTTACTGAAACGGCCCTGCTTTATCTGTTTTGTGGCTAGCGCAAGCACGGAAAGTAATTCGACCATGATTTTGACGATGATCTCGGTCATCGCGGGGGTAGGCGGAATCTCGGTATAAATGTGCAGGCGTTTGAGGAAATTCTCGATGCACTCGAAAAGGTCAACGAGGGCGTCATAACTTGCACTGACGTCCCTTGCAACCTGGCATACCCACACGTTGCAGGGATCCAGTTCAAGACGACAGTGGAAGGACGTACGACGAGGAGAACGTCAATGCCGACAAAGATTGCTTTTGCTGGTGGAAATGGAACCTGCAGAGGTATGTGCTGAACAACCATACAGGGGAAATAAGATCCGTGACGGTGCGCCTCACCAGGCTCACAGCCTCGCCCAGAAACCCAGAAAACGCATGAAGGACTTGTACTGCGGGCTTGAGCGAATTTACCAGTTTCCTATTCCCGTCTCGATATTCGTTGAACGCCTTTGCTTGCTCCTCGAGTAGTTCAAGGATGCCATTAGAGGAATCGCAGAGTAGGAGCTTGTCAGCGAATGGATTCTTAGTGAGGTCTATCCCCGTCTTCTCGGCGTAGCTACTTAGGGCATCGATAATTAGTTGGAAGCTCGAGGAGGAACCTGTTGTAAATCCGGTGGAGCTCATGAGGTGAGGTGCAGATGGGATGGAAGAAGTACTCTGACCCTAACCTTAATCATGCTTTACCCCACATATCCACATATGTATCAAAGGTCCGGTGGCCACCGCGGTCACTCGCGGTTACCCCTTCCCACGCCTGCCCGCGCCTGGCTGCCCTCGATTAGTAAGCTGGTATCCGCCCCCTGGGTGACCTCGCCGGTGCCGTGGTATACACCCGCCCTGGTCCTGTTCGGGATGGGGCTGGAACGCAACGAAGGGAAGGAAAGGGCGCGAGCGCATGGATAGGGGGTTTCGCCCTTCCCCCTCTGCGCTTGATGTCGAACTGGCCACCCCTCACTCACATTAACGTTACATGCTACTGCTACTAATATAGATACTGGAGTACAAAAAAAGTCAGAAGTCAGAGAGAAGAAAAGGAGAAAAGAAGGTCGTGTCAGTGTGTGTCGTCAGAATAAAAGAAACATCCCTATGAGAGAAAGGAGGAACGTGTTCTGATGATGATGATGATAAAGGGGACCCTGATGCCCGACGGCAGGGAACAACAACCCAACTGGCAATACAAAAAAATTGGTTTGTAAGGCACACAAAACAGGCAGGAACGCAGGTACACGGGCTGAGGGTATCGGGTGGTAAGTAACAGGATCAACAAGGACTGAACGAGCGAGCGAGAGAGCTCGTCCGCCATCCACCCGAATACAAATAATGAATAAAATCGCTTCGCCCACGCACCGTAAGAAAGGAGGATCCCAATCACGGTGCCTGGCCCTGATACCGCTTTATCAAATCGCGCAGCCTCGCCTGTCCGAACGCAGTGTAGCGCAGGTGTTCCCGCGCCACGTGAGTTCGAAAAGATGAAGGTCAGATAACAAATGGATGAAGACACAGCCGCTGAGGTGAGTGCGAACCGGCTGCGTCAACAAACAAGTTACCAGAAAGTTTAGGGAGCAAGCTCGACTTCTCAAAGCGAAGATCCCAAGGCATATGATGGTGCGGCGGCTCGGTTCAACGTCAAGGGGCTAAGCAAGGCGAAAGTCAAGTTGAGGAGACTGAAGAGAAGTTCACACGGCACGCGTGAAGAAGAGGAATGGGGGAATGGCTCCAAAGCGAGAGCTGGCCCGCTAGGAGGCCTTTTGGGAGGTTTTTTTAGGGGAGTAGGTGTCTATGCGGTTATAACAAGTCAGTCTACCTGTCGTCAGAAAGCAGTAAGGATCTGTGATGTGAAACAAAGGCGACGGCAGGAGACCCTGCTCGCGCAGCGAGGTATGTCAGATGTCACAGGGGGAAGGGGATGCCGAGAAGCAGAGCGAACGGGGTCTGTCATATATAGGTTTAGGACGCATGTAGAACAAGAGGACAGTCAGTAAGGAGGCAGGAGAATGGGTAGGCAAGGTAGAGCAGATCAAGACTTGAAATAGAGCAATAGAGATATGAAACGCGGTATGAGAGGGATCATCGGGGAAGGTAATCAGTATCAGTCAGCAAGGGAATGAGTCCGGATGGGGCTTTATGCAGGGGGGCGATAGGCGCATGGACGAGTTGGGACAAAAGCAATAACCAGCAGAGCAAGCAGATTAGATAGGCTCAGTTTTAGGTGTGGCAGGTGCCCAGAAGTGCTCGTTTCGAGCGCAGCAGGCGCTCCCACCTTACAGCGGGCTCAGCCTTGAACCCGCCACCGTTCACCATAGGCGGTCGCTGTCCCGCGGCAAACAAGGGCAAGGGTAAAGGCTGAGGCTGAGGCTGGGGCGGCCGAGGTGACGAAGCCTGGGATGGGATATTACGATTCGCAGGAGGCAGGGCCGATGCGGGGTCGAGCGGCAGGCGTGCGAGGGATAGGGTCCACGACAGCACAGGAGTCGCGATGGAGGAAAGCGCGGGTGAAGACGGCGTCGCTGCCGCTGCCGAGCCGAGTCAAAACAGAGTACGCGGAGGGCGAGGAGCGTCTCTCTCCTTCCCTGTTGCGGCCGCTGCACCGAGAATACGCATACCATCGCCCTTTGCGGCAGGCGGGGTCTGTCTGAGCCATGGAGCTTTAGTACCGGCGCTGCGCGCACAGGGTCAACGATAGATGTCATCGGCTTGATTGGCGTAGGGCTAGGCGTAAGTCTGGTAGCGGCTGACGTTCTGATCCGGGCGGCGTTGCCTTTGGTTGGGCCCTGTGGCCTTGCTTGCGTCGGCGTCGGCATTGGCGCACCAGCACTGGCGGCGTTGGCGGCCTCCGCCCATATAGATGCCACTGCAGTGACCCGCCCACCACGCCCACCGCGCGCATACTTGACATCATACTTTACTTCTATCGGAACGTTAGGTGGGTATTTGTGTGCGAACCGCCGAACGGGCGCGAGCGTGGGTGCGACATCATGATTAGCGGTGGGTGTTGCTGGTGAGCGGCGTGAGCCAGACGCAGGCGGGAGGGATATTGGTGCGCGACGGAGAGTAGAGACTGGGACGAATCCAGACGAACGTGGATTCGGCTCCGACTTGACAACGGGGGATGTTGTGGGGTAAGCAGAGACAGCTGCCGTGGCCGATCTCGGCGCAGGTTCCACCGGTGGTGCAGTCACTAGTTTCAGGATAACCGATGTTGGTCCTTTTTTTTTTTTTTTTTTTTTTGAATCCGAATTTGTATTCCGCGGCGCGTACAACTCGGTACAGAGGCGGTCACGTACATGTGCTACGTAATATGCTTAGGCGTGTATAGTGAGATATGAGCCAGTGCGAGCTGGCTATGGACAGCAGAAAGATCGTAGGAAAGGGTGGTCGGGTGTTTTGTGAGGAGAATGCCTTCTCCTCTGCTCTGCTCCTGAAGCTTCCTTCATCCCGGTTCCCACACTGCCCGCGGTTTAGCGCAGGCTCCCGTCTCTTCCAGGAAACGGAGCACTTCTTGGACGCGCTCCGGGTGAGCGAAGAGTTGGGAGAGGGTTCGGGGGCGGCCATTAGCCGTGAGGTGCTTGCGGCGCGCGGCGGTGTAGAGTCTGCACTCTAAGAGTATGTGTTCGACGGTTTGGACTCGCTCGCCGCATGGGCATGCGACTTGGTCTGGGGTGTGGAGGGGGAAGAAGCGTTGCGTGTATTCGCCGGTAAAGGCATGTCCTGTAATGAAACGGTAGAGGGTTGAGTGTGTGAGTCTGGAGAAGGACTTAGCTGTGTCATTGTCCTCTCCGCGTGTTTGTGATGGCGGTCGGGGTGGTTGGAACGTGGCATGTGGCTTTCCATCCGGGGGGCTTGTGAGGGCAGTTCTGTATGCCAAAGACGTGCGCGGGGACTCGTGCCAGCGCTCGGCCCACTTTGCAATAGCCGCGTCTTTGGTAGCCTTCTTTTGGCTTTTGATGGTTTGTAGGCCTTGTATATTGGTGAGGTTCGCTGTGCGGATGGCCTCGAATGCTAGTTGCTTTGCTCTTTTGAACCCGACAAATGGGGCTGACCCTGGGAGCCACAGCAGTTTGATGTTCGCGTTAGGGTATAGTGTGAGTAGCTCACCAGATGTTGGTCCATGTTGACCTCTGGTTCCGGTTCCGGTACCGGCTCTAGCACCGGTCCGTGCGCCTCCAAGTTGCCCAACCACTCCGCGACGCGGCCCTTTGCCGCGCGCCTCAGACGCGCAGCCTCGTCGTCCCGCATCTCGCGCTTGTCCTTCTCCCTGTCCTTTTCTTTCGAATCCAACTTAGCCGACTTGCACGAGCGCGCCTTGTGCGTTCCGCGCTCACTGCCCCTCGAGGCGCCTGCGCCTTTGCCCTGCCGTTGCGTCCGACCATCCGCATCTGCGTCCTCCGCGTCCACCTCCTCTTCGCCCCCCCCCTCTACCGAGGGCGGAGCGGTGTTGAGATTCGCTCTGCGCCCACGAAGTCCTCCCCGGCACCAAGTGCCCGACTGGAGATCGCGCCTTCATTCACTGCCACGCCCGCGCCTACTTCGTCTGCTTGTTCCTGGGCCATCTATTTCCCTGGAACAGACAGAGGAACAGACACAGGGGGCAGCGGGGGTGAGGTTGCAGATACGAGTGAGAGGACGGCGCCCATTTCTGGAGGTAAGGAACGTGCCAACTTGCTCCGCCAGGCGCCGCTCAAGACCATCCAGGCCGCTTTCCGCTTCTCCTTGCACTCCATACGATGGGAATACGGGTTGTTCACGGCGTGGTGGTGGGCGCATAAGCGAGAGCGCTGAGAGAGACGGCGTGCGAGGAACTGCATCTGCCTCCGTCTCTTCTCTCCTCTCTTCTTCCTCCACATGTTCTTATTGCTGGAATATTTCCTGTACGACGAGTCGGCGATTTCGACCATAACCAGACGGTTTTTACGATGGCACAGGTAGAACAGGAAGCGTCTTGTCGGCAGCCGTGCCCACATCTTTTTCAGCTATAGCCTTGGCCTCCATCTCTGCCGCAGCCCGCGCAGCCATCTCTTCGAGTCTGACGACACTTAACCTCCTCGTCCTCGTACCCACCCTGCCAAAGCTTCGTGAGAATGGATACTCGTCATCCATTATACTTTGCATCTCGGTAATTATTTTCGGTGAGAGCATCAGCTCGGGTGCTAATAGATCCACCCCAACCGGCGTGGGTGGGGTTAATTGGGCAGGAAGGGGGGAAACCGAGCATACGCACGAGGTTGCACGGAGGTGGTGTGATATACGCGCCGCACGAGCACCGTGGCCTGTCACCTGCTCCGGTAGTGGTGCAAACTGCTGCTGTTGGTATGCGAAAGGAAGGTGGAGATAGTCTGGAGTGCCCGATACGGGAAACGTTGACAATTCGGGTACGGTAACGTTAACACTCGCTGGCCACTGCGGAGGATATTGGTTATGGTACTGTAAGGGCTGCCAACGTATGCGGGAGGTGGGGATGGGAAGCACAGCTGTCCATCATGGGCTCGAGGTGGCGGTATAACTAGGTGTGTACTTAGAGGGCTGAAATCCATTGCGGTAGTGGTGGTAACGCGGGAGGTGGGGTGGGGTATGCATGGAAGGGAGACTGCGCCTGGTCTGCGTAGGGCATGGGTGATCGGGGAGGCTAGGCTAGGCGGCGTCGGCGATATGGAAGAACTATGGTTCAGGTGAGCATCTGCATATGGTTCCAGAGCCGGATACGGGTACTGTTCTGGTGGTGGTGGAGGCATGGAAGCGCGATGAAATGCTGCAACTGGTAGCTCCAGCACGATGTCCTTGCTACACGCCAACCCTTGCATTAGCATACATTTGCCAAGGAAATAAGCTATACCGCACCTGCCAAGAGGCATAGCCATCCGCACGGCGACGACGGAGTGTGCCTCTTAAAGATATCCAGCTCCTCTTCATCCCATATGCTTCACCGCCATGCCACGGGTGCGCAGAGACGGTGCGGGCAGTACGTGGGACGTCGAACATGAGCTGCGCAATACCCTCAGTGCTCGGGTGAGCAACGTATTCGGGCCCACAGAAAACAATGGTTGCGATCGTGTCTGAGATTTGTAATGAGGGCATTGTCTCCCTGCCTGTGGTGTTGGCCGATGTTGGTAGGTGTAATTGGCGACTGAGGGTAACGTGTAGACCCATCGTCTATCCCACATCGTCAACGTACGTGGGAAAGATGAGAATAGGGATATGGACAAGGAGACGTACTTTCTCTGTGGAGTGATTTTTTACTTACACCTCAACGCAAGCACTCTCGCCGGCGACCAGTATGCCTCCGAGGACACGGGCCTGTACCCATATCTTGCCACCTTAGCCGACAACAAGGCCTTCTGGTGCGGGCCACAGATCAGAATATATACCACCCTCTTTACAAGCTTGTATCCTCTATCACATCCGACTCTGTACAGAAGGGCGTCCACTACCCAGGTGGTGTGTGTTGCTACGCTCCGCATGGCGCGTAATGTGCGAAGGTAAGACGGGTGAACATTCCCTTACGTGGCAATACATCAGCCTCGAGCATCGCCTGCACATGGGAAATACTCACCGGGAAGCGACGCGCTAGCTTCTCCCCAGCCCATATTTACAAAATGCAACAGTACACTCTGCTTGATTTATCTTTTCCTGGTATGGCCATTGACCACAGCGTGGCGCAGAAGCAGAGGAGGGATGAATTTGACGAGATGTCAATGGTTTGATATGCGGGTTGACCTTGCCTTATTCAACAGCCAAAAATCGAGAATTAGAACTGTACGTTGAATCAAGCCATTCATAACTCAGAGAAAGGGATGCCAGTGTGGTCACGGTCAGGTCAGTACAGTACAAGCCTAGTCAATGGCCTGCCTCAAAAGGCGCCAAGCTCGGCCCGAGATCCGGAGTCCCGACGAACACACACTAGCAAGGTTAAGGTTAATGCTTGTCCCCATCCCGGTGACGTGGCGATTGAACTTCACCACTACACTAACTGGAATCGCCCGTAGATTCATCTCAGAAACCATCTTACAGGTCAAACCACACGCCATCCCACCCTGGGACCTCCCTAAGTGGGGCGACCGCCTAGTACTAGACCCCTCCATGCAAAGGGGAGGCGCGCCAAGCCCTCACCTGAGAGACCCAGGCCTATGCAAGGACAACACACATACTACTAGTCTTCGCAACCGATAGAGCGGCCATGCAAAGGACAGCCAACACTGAGTCACAGTGGCACGCAACATCGGTGATCGCCTACCACCAGGGAATAGAGGTTCGCCACGGAGAGAGGCTGATTGGCACAGAAATGGCTGGGAACCTCGTAGCGGCACGAGCCATCCAATCAGCAACTGTCATGGCACAACTCATCTTCGTAGACTGGCAGGCGAGCGGCCCAGATCACCTCATCATCATTACAAACAATGCTGGCTCAATCAACAGGATGACCAACCTCGGCCCACACCCTATGCAGTCAGTTCCCATTGCTTTCTGAAACGTCACTGACTAACTGCTCAGCACTTTCCCTAGGATAAAGATCGCTGTGCGATGGGCCTTAGTCGTCTGCGAGCCCCTAGGCTTCGCACGAGGCCACGCCCTCGCCAAGATATTTGCAGCAGCTCCCCCACCTCCAAACTTCGCAAATACAGCTTCTATCGACGCTGTCCGGGATACGGCGCAGAAAGCAGCCATTGCAACCTGGGCCGAAAAGTGGCACGCCTCCGAGCGCACCTCCCACGCCTACACTGAAGCCCTCCGGGGACCTCCCGACGGCAGGCTGAGCCAAGGCCTCCGAGTGATTGCCAAAGCCAAACCAGACAAAAGAGCCAACCAGGGAAGCTGAGTCCACTCTCTTCCGTTTCCTCACAAGGCACGCTTTCACCGGCAAATACGCCCAACGCCTCCACGCAGAGCGTGCTATTTCCTCTGCGTGCGAATGCGGCTCCGATCCACAGAGGGTCAATCATGTAGTGTTCGACTGTCCTCGATACAACGCAGCGCGCTCAGCCTCCCCACGCTTTGACTTCAACGACTAAACCGGCCGCCCTATCAAGTGTTTACATAGGGTGCTTCGGAACGCTAACTGCGACACACTGCTTACTAGTAACTTTTTGGAGAATACAAGGGCCTGCTTCAGGCCCCGCCCTTTGAGGGACTCGGGCTAAAGCCCCCCTTTTACCCACCTTTCTGAGCGCAAGTCGCTCCGAGGGCTTGGTTGATATCAGCCCGGTTCTCGTTGTTTTACCATACCCCCTCCCACCGTCATTTCTCTCCGTACCATGTACTAGCTACCACTAGCCAGTTATAGCCCACCTTGTCTTTGGTCCAAAACCGGCAAACCCGGGACCGCGTCTTTACCTATGTGTATGTTACGGAATACAGATGCTGATTTTTTTTTAAAAGGTTAATGCTTGTCTCAGCTGGTCTAGCTGCCAGCCCCGGGCCTTTCCATCATCACACGCCTGCGTTATGTCCGTACCGCTCTTCGCACTCCCCATCTGAAACCCGGGAGGGGCATATCACTTTCACGGTATTTCCTCTCGCTATCCGCCAGTGGTTGTGTTTAGATGGTACACTGTCTCAAATGGATCTACACCAAGTAGCACGATTCTCTAATTCGATGCGGTTGGCCTTCGCTAAGCCGATTCGTTTGCCTCAATGTAATCGAGAGAACCTGACGTCTCAACACTTTCGCATCCGAAATTTCACTTCTCAACACGCTCATGTTTGTCTGATCCGAGAAACGCATCATGTCTCTCTAGTGCTGTGGGATCACATATCGATGACTCGTTCCCGCTACTAGTACACGAGTGCATATTCAAGGTACAAGGGCTATCTAGGTATGAGACTTGACGGTTGGTCCACTAGTGGCTGAAGCTTCGTGGAAAGGACAGTTCCTGCAGTGTCCAACGAACGTAGAAGCGAATATAGAATCTGACTGGTGACAAATAGGGGGTATGACTTGGTCATGGTAGTCGTACAGTGGCTCGCCGCACCCTCCGTGTTATCATCAAGGACTGAAAACAAAGAGCTGGTTAGTACTCGCATCGACGGCGATACAACAACCCGTCAAACCTTATCTGATATGCTCTTCTTGCGCTATGCTCCGTGAGTATCTGTGTAATATTCCGGTACCCTCGCCTTGCCGCCATGTGGAATGCAGTTTGACTGGCGTCATTCCGATAATGTGGGTTCGCACCCCGTGCAAGGAGTAGTTCCACTACCTCGAGATGTCCACAAAACGCTGAGTAATGGATGGGAGTCCAAGTCTCCGCGGTCCTGGCGTTGACATCTGCACCGCGGTCAATCAACAATCGAGTAATATCGAGATAGCCGTATCGCGATGCTGTGTGCAACGGGGTCCACCCAAGATCGTTCCGTGAATCTACACCTGCGCTGTGCTCGATAAGCAACTGCGTAATCTCAAGGTTTCCCTTCGTCGTTGCGAGATACAGCGGGGTCCTGTAATACGCATCTCGTGCGTTGACATCTGCCCCCCGCTCGAGGAACCACTCCACGATATGAAGTTCCCCTGCTTCCACAGCTGTGTGTAGCGTCGTCTGTTCGCCATAATCCGTCGTATCTTCATCGCGCACTATCGTGTCCAACGTAGTTGAGCGTATCTCGTTCCGAACATCCTCATCTCCGTTGTACTCAGCTAGGAAGTTTGCAACCTTGGTTTTGTTATTGTCCGATGCCAAATGTGCTGCAGTCTTATTCGCCTGATTTCGCGAGTCGATGTCTGCACCACGCCTGAGCAACAGTTTGACAATGACGAGATGACCGCTGAACGAAGCTGTGTGTAACGGAGTCCAGCCTTTGCTATCGATAGCATGCAGATTCGCTCCTGCGTCGAGTAGGAACCGCGCGATTTGAATGTCCCCATTTCCTGCTGCCCTGTGGAGTGCTGTTTCTTCCATGTCGTTGCACGAATTGACACTTGCACCACGTTCAACCAGTAGACGTAGGATTTTGATGTGCCCATTGGCTGACGTTATATGCAAGGGAGTCGAGAGGTGGTCCTCCTGTGCATTCGGATCTGCACCACAGTCTAGCAACAGCAGCGCGACGTCGAGATGGCCACTTTGTGATGCGACGTGCAATGGGTCCCAGCCCGTGTTGTCCCTGGCCTTGACAACTGCACCATGTTCGATCAGAAACCGCACAACGTCGAGTTTCCCGCTACCAGATGCGAGGTGTAAAGCAGTCTGTTCGCGCAAGTTCCGGACGTCGACATTGACACCAGACTGAATAAGGTAGTTCGCGACGTGAAGATGCCCATTGTATGATGCTGTATGGAACGGAGTCCAGCCCTTGCTGCAACGGGAAGACACATTTGCGCCACTTTCGATTAGGAACCGTGCGATGTCGAGGTGCCCGTTGCCTGATGCAAGGTCCAAGGGTGTTTCATCCTTGTCATTCTGCATATCGATGCTTGCACCACGTTGAACGAGCAATTTTGCAATCTCGAAGTGTCCATGGGCCGAAGCCAAATGTAGGGGAGTCCGGCGGTCTGCTTCTTGTACGTTCACGTCTACACTGCGGTCTATCAATAGCCGCACGACATCAACATGTCCTTGTCGTGCCGCGAAGTGCAGTGGAACCCAGTTCTCGTTGTCCCGGGCATTTAGGTCTGCACCTTGCTCGATCAGGAAATGTGAAACCTCAATATGTCCTGCACACGACGCCGAGCATAAGGGAGTCTCCCCTGTCCCGTCCCGTGCATCGATGACCACGCCAGAATGAAATAAGAGCTGTGTGACGTCAAGGTGCCCATATCTGGATGCCGTGTGCAATGGAGTCCAGCCTTCGTCGTCCCGACAGTCTACAACTGCTCCGCGCCGGAGCAGCAAACGGGCACTCTCGATCTCTCCTAAGCTTGAAGCCACACCTAGTGGCGTTTGTTCCCACGCGTTATGTGCGTTGACATCGGCACCATACTCCAATAGTAACTCCATGATATCGAGTTTCCCCAATCCCGATGCTCGGTGCAACGGAGTCGAACCCCCTTTATCCGAAACATCCACTTTGGCACCACGCTGTAGCAGCAAAGTCATGACCTTTAAATACTCACCACGCAGCGCAGCATTTAATGGGGCCACGTAACGTCCACCTCTCGCATTTATATCCGATGGACAAGCATGGATGAGATGCTCCACAAGGCCATGGAATCCGCATAATGCCGCATAGTATAGTGGCACCGCTCCTGGGCGCATCGGATGCACAGTCGACATGGGTTCTTCCCAGTGACGATCCATATCGTACAACCAGATCCACGCCGCAAAATGAGGCTCATCCGGGTCGAATAGGCACTCCATTAGGTCTTGTATGCGGGATGATACATCATCAAATTGGGCGTGATCGACCCAATGCCGAGCAGCATACGGTGCCAATGGGAAATTCCCGATCGTCTTTTTGCCGATGCGGCCGTCTAGTTTGAGCAGAATACCTAGGCACGCTTCCGCGAGAATCGTATGCGCGGGACCGGGAAGGATGCGATAATCGGACAGGTCATCCCCTGACTTTGCAAGGTGATCCGATGTCAAGAATTCTTTGACCGAGAAATGGGAAAATTGAGCGACCTGGGAACCATCCACATTGACCACGGATATTAAGCTCGAAGCAACAGAGAGCACGGCTTCTTCTGCATCATCTCCTAGGCGCCAACCCGCGTCATAGTTTGGAACTGCGCCGGCTTCAAACCGTATGGCAAGAACCTCGGCGAGCTCGGCGACGCGCAGGGGACGAATCGATACGGTGAGGCATTGGAAGAGACGTTGTGCATATCCCCGTTTCGCCTTGTCAATTGAAAGTAATGCATGTTTGTACGTCTCGTCCAAAGTCTCGGGAAGTTCCTTGAGAGCATCCTTGATACTCGCAGGGAGATTGCGACGTAGCATCTCCAATTGACAAAACACCCATCGAAACCTGCATAATTCAATAACTAACCTCCCATGAAGCGCAATTACTTTGGCAACTTACATTCCATCCGCTTTCTCCGAGAGGACTTTGATGACGAGTTGCTTATCTTGCTCTCTCCATCTCCGCATCCTTCGGTCCGAGCGAACGACTTTCGTTACGTAATCAATGATGTCCTGTTTTTGTCCATTTTCGTCGTGAAGCGACACTCGAAGCATTGTCAAAGGCTCGAGGACAGTTCGAATATCGATTTCTGGACGGCTCGTCACACAAATGTGAACATTTGGAAGCTCCAGTTCGACAAGCTCCTCGATAAGATCGAGCACCTTTTCCCGCGCTGTTGGCATCCCAGAGGTATTTGAGCACTCATCTAGGGCATCTATGATGATGTAGATGGGTCCCTGTCCAGGAAGTTCCAGCATTTCCTTTAGAGTTTCTGTGAGTGTTGCGTCAGCGGGCTTTTGCGCGCCCTTCTTATGCGTCGCATACAAGCGGGAGAGTATGTCATGGCAAGGATTAGACTGGGAGGAGAGTTGGTTGAGGAGAGAAGCTAGTAGGCCGTGGCGGTGCTGCTTTTCGGCGTCTCGAAAATCGAAATAATAATACGCCATAGAAGCTAACCCGGCTGTACGCAAGCCTTCAATGTCGTGGATAATTGCCGAGCTGTTGAAGTATCAGTAACTGCGGTCGGAATAGTTGAGTAGGACGTACAGAAGAATGCTTTTTCCAGATCCCGCTATTAGAGTAGAACATCATCAGAACCGTATCAAGGTCGATATAGAGGGAAATTTACGTTTGCCATGGATCCACAAGAGGGATCCCCTTTCTTTCCAGTCGGAGAACACATACTCTTTGAAGAACCATGCTGCAGTCCCACTCTGGTGAGCCTCACGCGCGATGTTGTGGTTTGTTGATGGATCTGGGGGCGAGAGCCAATTTCGCACATCCCTTTCCAATTGGTCGCCTTCAAACAAGTTTCAGCCTCGACGTTCAGCATCGCAGGATTGGAGGGCGACAAACGTTCCATCTTATTTATCTTACTTGCTGTCTCTTGCATACCAACTAGTATAGGCTCTCGGTCAGAGCTATGCAGATTCACAGACGTACGTGGAACATACCGAGAGCCTGACGGATGCCACTCATTGACGCTTTGCCATCTACAAGAACGATAGTTCCGTGAAATTCTGGTAAACCAGCCAGGAAGCGTCACTCACCATCGATGACTACCCTCATATTACTCATAAGACCATGGACGACCTCTAGAGTCTGAGCAGCGGTCATGCGAGCCTCCTCCTGGGTGAGACGGTCCAGTCTCTGAAGAACAGATTCTACCTCGCTCTCTCCTAACAGCTTCTTCGCGAACTTCTCTATGGCAGGTTCAACTACGCGCGAGGTATAGGTAAGGGAGTGCTTACTGAAACGACCCTGCTTGACTTGTTTGGTTGCAAGGGCAAGAACCGAAAGTAATTCGACCATAACCTTCACGAGTATATGTGCCATCGAGTCGGTGGGCGGAATCTCGGTATAAACATGTAGTCGTTTAAGAAAATTTTGAATGCATTCGAAGAGGTCATCGAGTGCGTCGTAGCTTGAAGTTACACCACTAGCAGCCTGAGATACGGAGAGGTCAGAGGGCAGGCGAAGACGATAATGAAGGGGACAGACTGCGAGAAGGACATCAATGCCGACGAATATCGCTTTTGCTGGTGGAAATGGGGCCTGAACAGGTGACTGTTAAAGAACCACGCGGAACGTAGAGAGTCTGTGGAGCTCACAAGGGTAATCGCCTCGCCAAGGGTGCCAGAAAGCGCATGGAGGACCTGCACTGCAGGCTTGAGGAAATTTATAAATTTCCGATTGCGATTTCGATAGTCCGTAAACTGCTTCTCTCGCTCCTGGAATATTTCGAGGACGCCATCAGGGTGATGGAGCTGATCACCAAGTTCAATCCTAGTGAGGTCAATTCCTGTCTGCGCTTTGTAGTTGACTAAGGCGGCATCGATGATGAGTCTGAAGTTGGAGGATGTTGTTGTAGATGTTGTCAAACTCATGGGGCAGGTAGCGTATTTAGGATGGGATAATAGGAATGCCAGAGAGGGAGAAGAGTTGAGGGTATAATCGATGGCCCGCCTCGTGTACCTGCCCCGGGCCGCCAGTAGGAAGCGCCGGTTGACTGGTCTTGGAGGATAGACGGTGGGAGACTGACGTGCAAAAGAGTGCCATACTGCCCCGAGAATCCCACATACTCCTTCACGATCACACAAAAACTAAGCTGAGTACGCCCACTGGCATCACCCCCAAGCGTTCTCTCTACAGCCTCCTTCAAGTTCATACTGTAGGTGGCCCGGGTCGTTCGACGACCTGAGTAGGGGTAGCCAAACAGTAGCCCAGCAGTCAGACCGATTTGGCAATAACACGGCGCGGCCCCCGCCGCCGCAGCCCCTTCCCAACCACACTTCTGAAAAGACCAAATGCAACGAACTGAACACGAAGCCTGATCACCTAACCCAATAGCGTCGGCCCCCACACAAAATGCACTCACTACCACACCCATGGGGTCACAGCTTACCGGGGGAGTCCAGTATTTATGGTGCGGAGAATACTTAGTAGCTGAGGAGAATTGATTTTGTCGTGCTACTGTGCGTGGGGCTCTGAACCCTGAAGCTTCCGTTATGGAAAATTTAAGACAAAAAGGCGCGGGGAGATCATTAAATCATTCAGCTGTCATCCGAGCGTAAACTGGAAGATGTGAGCTGGCATCACCTCGAGGGTGGCAGCCTCAGGCTGCCAGTGCCCCAGAATAGCTTACGGTTCGTGACTTACGTCAGCGAATTCTCATACATTTTCGCGCTAACGCAGCCCTCACAATCCTCGACAGACGGGATACATACAGTACGCTGTTCCATCTCCTCTTCACGAAGTCTCGGTAGGGCAGTGTGCGGTATGATCCCATCGAACGAGCTAGCCCCAGCACCGTCACATCCAAGTCACCATTCAGAGGTCGTAGTGAGGACATCTTCTGTCCAGCCACGGGTACTACCTACTGCGTCGGCCCACATGGCTCTACAAAGAGGATGTATAGGATACATGGATCACCTTTACCGCATGGCCGTACGTAGCATTCCACCATCACCGTTTACTATATCCCTTCACTCTTTCCATTTTGTCCATCCTCACTCACGACATTTGGCTCATACTCATCATTTTCTGTCCAGGTATATGCGTCGACCTGTGTAACTCTCCTGCTACCTCCTTTGCGCTGTTGAAGTTCCTGGCACCCATTAATGTCCTGATTGGGAGGTGGATCCTCGACGGTCAATTATGACTGGACTTGCGACATCTCCATACTTGAATTTCACCTCAATAGGTCAAGACAGTATATTATAGGATCAGGAATGGAGTTTTTTTTTTTTTTTTTTTTTTGGAATCCATTAGTGTGCGCCTTGGGCAGAACCCTATGTAGCACTATACATGTACGTCGATCTGCTTTTGTAACTATCACTTTGTAACTGTTTCTACTGCCAAATGAACCTTCTCCCATGCCCAAGGTGTGAGCAAGGAATGGAGTATTACACGACAGTTGACAGCTTAGCCTTTGCACTCTTAAACCCGGAATGGCTGGCTAACAGGTAGTAACTTGTGTCATCGCGCTGCTTGTGTTCCTCTGTGAGAGCGCCGGGTTCAGAGAGGGCGATAGTGGCGTGTTCATCGCAGTCGAGCATGCATAATTTGGACGACAGCGTAGTGCTCCTCCGCATGATGCTTGGCGTTCGTGGATGGCCGTCTTCCTGGCCAGCAACGTGTACACGGTCGTCGACGAGGCGCATGTCAGGGTATTATGTGGTTCCAGCGCCTGCAGGATGGTTGCCCTGCTGGGGCTGGAGGACCGCATCCTCACACGATTGGACACGTATGTCAAGGTGCCCATAGCGTGCCATGGTGCGTGTGGTCCGGATGTGCGTGTGCGTGTGCTAATGAGCGAAACGGCTGTACCACAGGTACCGTTAATGAGCACGTCGATCTGAGATTATTAGCTGTACTATGCGCACCCGCTGGCCTACGTGACTTCTAGCACCACCTTCCTGGGCTCCTCGAGGGCGACAGAGCGGAGCTCGTACCCCCCACCCCCATTTCTCTACCCTGAACCCAGGCGAACCACGCACAGCCGATGTTCTACTACGAAGCCGCCGGAATGTGTTCTTGGACACTCGATTTGCTTCCAGGAACGCTTCAGAGCCTCTTTCGTGACGTCATCGATTCCACTGCTCACCCTCTCCATCCCAACCAACCTCTAGCAACAACCCCTGGATAGAACGTTGGTGCCAATAATACCGCATTTGACGTCGCGAGTGCACTCTCTATCTACTCACGTCCTCGGTCTCGCCGCACATTCGAGCGGCCTACCCAGTACACAAAGGTATAGGCCGAGTACCTGTGGTCTCTGCATGGGAGAAACGTGGACAGAGTTCGACGCACCATCTGTGCGTGGTTGCATGGGCTGTGAGGTGCTGTGTGGGAGGAACTCGTCAAAAATGTGAGCGACTCCAAGTGGAGGGGGGAGCGTGTGGCCCAGGCCTGGGCCCGGATTGGTGAATTTTTATATTTGAGAACGTAGCATGACATCGGGGGTCCATTTACCGTATATATGGTATAGAAAGAATCGGAGCTGTATTGAAAGAAGCGGTGGTGAGATCGCAATTTCGTTGCGAATTGGTTAGTAACTACTCAATCTCCTGCTCTTTGTAGTTGTCTAAGGCGGGATCGATGATTAGTCGGAAGTTGGAGGAGGTTGTCGATGTTGTCGAACTCATGAGATTAGCGTGCTGAGATGGGATGTGGGAAAGTCAGGAAGGGGAGAAGGGTCGAGGTTATGGTAATGACCTCAGGCTGCCTCGGGCACAAGCGATGCAGGTGGTGACCAAAGATAGACGCGGGGAGACTGGGCACAGAAGAGCGCCACACCGCATGGAGAAACCCACATGATACTCTGACGATCACGCAAAAATTGAGCTGATTACGCTCTCCATCCACTCACACTAAGCAGGCTCGTAGTGGTGTTCCGAGTCGGTGACCCACTGGCAAGTGGACAGTAGCTAGCCTAGGCGCCTAGCAGCCAAACAATGGCCAAATAGTCAGACGCATTTGCAGCTCATGATTACCTAACTCCCGATAGCAGTCCCTGCACAACACCTACCCACTACCCCTTTTCCCACTACCACGATCCTCATATTTAGGTTATGGACCATTTGCCGTGCTACTGTTCTGAACCCCGAAGCACCCCTTAGTGGAAAGTTAAAACAAAAAGACACGGTGAGATCATGAGACTATTCAGCTATCACCCGAGCGTCGACTGGAAGATGCGAACTGGCATCACCTCGACTCGGAGTCAATTTCGAGCGACAACTAATTCATTGAAATCTATGTGATCTGTCCATGCCTCAGAGGTATGTGACTTATGTCAGCGAATTCTCGCTAACGCAACCTTTGCAATCCTCGACAGACGGGATGCACACTCCGTTCCATCTCCTCTTCACGAAGTCTGAGTAGGGAAGTGTGTGGTCAGGTCCTGTCAAGCAAAGCGTCGTCACATCTAAGCCACCATTTGGGGACCATAGTGAGGACATCTTCTGTCCAGCCACGGGTACTACCCACTGCGTCGGCCCACATGACTCTACAAAGAGGATGTGTAGGATACATGGGCCACGTTCACCGCATAATAGTACGTAGGCGTTCAACCATCGCCGGGTGCTGATGACCCCTTCCTTTACATCCTTTCCACATCGTCCATCCTCACTCATGACTTTCTGTCCAGGTTATATGCGTCGGCCTGTACGACTTTCCTATCACCTTCTATGCGTGGTCGAAGCTCCTGGCACCCCTTAAGCTCTTGATTGGGAGGTTTCTCCTCGACGGTCAACTTATGACTGTCCTTGCGACATCTCGAGACTTGAGTTTCACCTTAATAGGTCAAGACGGTATATTATACGTTCAGGAACGGGATATTCCGCGACAGTTGACTGCTCTGCCTTTGTGCCCTTAAGCCTGGAATGGCTGGCTAACAGGTAGTAACTTGGGTCATCGCGCTGCTTGTGCTCCGCTGTGAGAGCGCCGCGTTCAGAGAGGGTGATAGTAGCGTGTTCATCGCAGTCGAGCATGCATAATGTGGACGACAACGTAGTGCTTCTCCGCATGATGTTTGACGTTCATGGGTAGCCATCTTCCTGGCTAGCAACATGTACATGATCGTCGACAAGGCACATGTCAGGGTATTGTATGGACCCAGCGCCTCCAGGATGGTTGCGCGCTGGGACTGGAGGACCGCATCCTCACACAACCGGCACAGGTGGAGAGAGAGGTCGCACCCCCAAGGACTCATCGAAGGGTTCAACCCAGGTTACTCTATCACATGATCCGCTATATGGACTACTTGTCCCGTGACTTCCTCATTATGTGACCACTGACCCCTTTCCCTATTCTACCGGACACGTATGCCAAGGTGCCCATAGCGTCACATGGTGCGTGTGGTCCGGATGTATACGTGTGCTGATGAGCGAAGCGGCTATACCACAGGTACTGTTGATAAGCACGTCGTTCTGGGATGATTAGCTGTACTATGCGCGCCTGCTGGCGAGTCTCGATGCATTAGTGGTTGGAGCTTTGGGGAAAGAGCGTACAAATACGAGTCGTACTTTTCAACATTCATTCTCCCACAAATCCTGATGTCACGACGTCGCTCTCTGGAGCCTGACAAGTATTCATGATGGATACATTGTTGTATTTCATTCACCGACGCACAATCGCAGTTCCTGCGCCGGCTGTCCTACGAACGTAAAGCTAATAGAGGATCTTTGACCCCTGACAAAAAAACAGTATCACTCATAGACTTTGCAACAGAAGCCCACCCATATCATGATCAAGCGCTAAAATCAAAGGGCCAGTTAGACACAATATCGAAATTTATACAACAACCCATCAAACCTTTTGCGTTAGGTTCATTCTGCGCCATGATCCATAAGTAATTGTGTAATCTTCTTGTGCCCCTTTCCTGCCGTTAGTTGACATGCAGTCCAATCCTCGCCATTCGGATAATGTGGGTTTGCGCCCCGTGCAAGGAGCAGTTCCACAATCTCGAAATGTCCGTTTCTTGCTGAGAGATGGATGGGAGTCCTGTTGTTTGTGGTCTTGGCGTTGACGTCTGCACCACGATCAACCAACAACCGCGCGACATCAAGATGGCCGAATCTCGATGCATTGTGTAACGGAGTCCTCCCAGTACCGTCCCGTGAATCCACCTCCGCGCCGCGCTCGATAAGCAACTGCGTAATCTCTAGGTTTCCTTTCGTCGCCGTGAGACCCAGCAGAGTCCTGTGATCCGCATCTAGTGCATTGACATCTGCCCCCTGCTCGAGGAACGATTCCAGGATCTGAAGTTTCCCCTCTTTGGCGGCTGTGTGCAATGTTGTCCGTAAACCATCATCCTTCGTATCTTCATCAGCGTCGTACACTGCTGTATCCAATGAACTTGAGCGTATTTTCCCCCGAACATTCTCGTCTCTTTTGTACTCGACTAGGAAGCTTGCGACCTTGGTTTTCTTATTGTCCGTTGCTAAGTCTGCTGCAGTTTTATTGGCCTGATTTCGCGAGTCGATATCCGCACCCCGCCTGAGCAACAATTTGACAACGAGAAGGCGACCATTCCATGATGCTTTGTGTAACGGAGTGCAGCCTTCGCTATTGATAGCATGCAGATTCGCTCCTGCGTCGAGTAGGAACCGCGCAATTTGAAGGTCCCCATTTCCTGCTGCCCTGTGGAGTGCTGTTTCTTCCAGGTCGTTGCATGAGTTGACACTTGCACCACGTTCAACCAGCAATCGTACGACTTTGATGTGCCCTTCAGCTGACGCCAAATACAAGGGAGTCGAGAGGTCATCCTTCTGTACATTCGGATCTGTACCACAGTCCAGCAACAGCAGCGCGACGTCGAGATGCCCATTTTGTGATGCAACGTGCAATGGGTTCCAGCCCCTGTTGTCCCTGGCCTTTACATCCGCGCCATGCTCGATCAGAAACCGCACAACGCCGAGTTCCCCGCTACCGGATGCCAGGTCTAAAGCAGTTTCTTCGTCCCCGTTCCGGACGTCGACATTGACACCAGACTGAAGAAGGAATTCCGCGATGTGAAGATGCCCATTTTGTGATGCTATATGGAACGGAGTCCAGCCCTTGCTGCAACGGGAACTCACATTTGCACCGCTCTCGATTAGGAAGCGTGCGACGTCGAGGTGACCGTTGCCTGATGCCCGGTCCAAGGGAGTTTCTTCTTTGTCGTTCTGCATATCGATACTTGCACCACATTGGACGAGCAATCTTGCCACGTCGAGGTATCCAAAGGCCGAAGCAAAATGTAGCGGAGTCCAGCGGTGTTCTTCTTGTACGTTCACGTCTACGTGGCGATCTAGCAATAGCCGCGCGACATCAACATGTCCTCGTTCTGCCGCGAAGTGCAACGGGACCCAGTTCTTGTTGGTCCAGGCATTTAGGTCTGCACCTTGTTCTATCAGGAAATGTGAAACCTCAATATGTCCTCTATTCGACGCCAAGGCCAAAGGAGTCATCTCTGTCCCGTTCCGTGCATCAATGACCGCACCAGAATGAAGCAGCAGCCGCACAACATCGAGGTGCCCATTCGCTGACGCGGCGTGCAAGGCAGTCCCGCGGTTGTCATCCCGACAGTCCACAACAGCTCCATGCTGGAGCAACAGACGGACAACCTCGAGTTCTCCCGCGCCAGAGGCCAGCCGCAGTGGGGTCTGCTGCCCGTCGGTTTGTGTATTGACATCGGCATTATGCTCCAATAGCCACCATACGATCTCCAGTTTCCCTCCTCGTGATGCTCGGTGCAGCGGGGTCCAGCCCTTCTTGTCCCGGATATCGAGGTCGGCACCATTCTCTAGTAGCAATATTGCGATCTTCATGTACCCACTGGCTAGCGCAGCGTGCAGTGGACTCGTGCGATATCCACCATTCGCGTTCACATCCGATGGACGAGCAAGGACAAGCTGTTTTGCAAGGTCGTGAAACCCGCATAATGCCGCATAGTATAGCGGCACCGCTCCTGGACATATCGGATGCATAGTCGACATGGGTTCTCCCCAGTGACGATCCATATCGTACAACCAGATCCATGCCGAAAAATGGGGTTTGTCCGCGTCGAAGAGGCGCTCCATTAGGTCTTGTATGCAGGATGATACATCATCAACTTGGGCATGATCGACCCAATGTCGAGCAGCATAGGGTGCCAGTGGCAAATTCTCGATCATCGTTTTGTCGACGCGGTCGTCTAGTCTGAGCAGGATGCTCAGGGACGCTTTGGCGAGAATCGCATGCGCGGGACAGGGAATAATCTGATAACGGGACAGGTTGTCCCCTAACGTGGCAAGCCGATCCGAGGTCAAGAATTCCCTGACCGAGAAATGGGAAAATTGAACGACTTGGGAGCCATCCACATCGACAACCGATATTAAACTAGAACAAACGGAGAGTACAGCTTCCTCTGCATCCCCTAGGCGCCAACCCACGTCATAGTTTGGAAGTGCACCGGCTTCAAATCGCATAGCAAGAATCTCGGCGAGCTCGGCGACGCGCAGGGGACGAATCGATACGGTGAGACATTGGAAGAGACGTTGTGCATATCCCCGTTTCGCCTTGTCAATTGAAAGTAATGCATGTTTGTACGTCTCATCCAAAGTCTCGGGAAGTTCTTTGAGGGCATCCTTGATACTCGCAGGGAGATTGCGACGCAGGATCTCCAGTTGACAAAATACCCATCGAAACCTGCATGATTCAATAAAAAACTTTTCATGAAGCGCAATTATCGTGGCAACTTACATCCCATCCGCTTTCTCCGAGAGGACTTTGATGACGAGTTGCTTATCTTGCTCTCTCCATCTCCGCATCATTCGGTCCGAACGAACGACTTTCGTTACGTAATCTACGATATCCTGTTTCTGTCCGTCTTCGTCGTGAAGGCACACCCGAAGTGTTGCCAAGGGCTCAAGGACAGTTCGGATATCGATTTCGGGATGGCTCGTGGCACAAATATGAACATTTGGGAGCTCCAGCTCGACGAGGTCCTCCAGAAGCTCAACCACCTCTTCGCGTGCAGTTGGCATCCCACAAGTATTTGGACATTCGTCCAAGCCATCTATGATTATGTAAGTTGCACATTGTCCAGGGAGTTCGAGCATATCCTTTAGACATGTCGTGAGAGTATCGTCAGCAGGCTCTTGCGTGCCGCTATCGTGTGTCGCATATAAGCGGGAAAGTATCTCATAACAAGGATTAGACTGGAAAGAGAGCTGGGCGAGTAGAGAAGCCAGTAGGCCACGGCGGTGGTGCTTTTCGGCGTCTCTGAAATCAAAATAATAATAAGCCATCGAGGCTAACCCGGCCGTGCGCAAATCTGCGATGTTTTGGATGATGGCGGAGCTGCCTGAGGTGTGAGTCATCGTGAACGGCATAATTGATCAACACGTACAGAAGAATACTTTTTCCCGATCCAGCTATTACATCACAACATCGTCAGGATATTGAATAAGTCAATATTGAACGAAACATACCCTTCCCATGGATCCATAACAGGGATCCCTTTTCTTTCCACTCAGAGAAGATCCTTCCTTCGAAGAACCAAGCTGCTGTCCCGCTCTGATGAGCTTTACGTGCGATATTGTGGTTTGTTGATGGATTTGGAGGAGAGAGCCAGTTTCGGACATCCTTTTGCAGCTGGTCACCTTCCGAGTAGTTTCAGCCTCAATGATTAGTGACAGGATTGGAGGGTAACGAACGTTCCATCTTGTTTATCTTACTTGCTATCTCTTGCATACCGACTAGTAGGCATATGATTGTCAGCCAGACCTATAACGATTCGCAGCCACCCAGGGAACATACCAAGAGCCTGCTGGATGCCACTCGTAGATGCCTTGCCACCTACAAGAGCGATAGATTCGTGAGATTCTGGCAACCAGCCAAGAAGCGTCACATACCGTCCATGACTACCCTCATATTACTCATAAGACCATGGACGACCTCCAGAGTCTGGGCAGCGGTCATGCGAGCCTCCTCTTGAGTGAGCCGGTCCAGCCTCTGCAGAACCGATTCAACCTCGCTGTCTCCCAACAGCTTCTTCGCGAACTTCTCTGCTGGCACGTTCAACAACACGTAACGAATAGGTAAGGAAGTGCTTACTGAAACGACCCTGCTTGACTTGCTTCGTTGCAAGGGCAAGCACCAAAAGTGATTCGACCATGACTTTGACAAGTATATGTGTCATCGCGTCGATGGGCGGAATCTCGGTATAGACACGTAGACGTTCAAGAAAATTTTGGACGCATTCAAACAGATCTTCGAGTGCGTCGTAACTCGAACTAACACCACTAGCAGCCTGACATACTGACACGTCAGAGAGATACGGTGTAAGATGATAATGGAGGACATACTGCGAGGAGGACATCAATACCGACGAAGATTGCCTTTCCTGGTGGAAACGGGACCTGCAGATATAATTGTTAAACTATCACGGGGAATGAATCAAGTCTATGCGGCTCACTAGGCTAATTGCCTCACCAAGGGTGCCAGAGAGTGCATGAACGACCTGCACTGCAGGCTTCAGGAAGTTTATGAATTTCCGACTTCGGTCTCGATAATTGTCAAATTCTTTCTCTCGCTCCTCGAATAGTTTAAGGACACCATCTAGAGAATCGGAGGGTTGGATCTTGTCGGCAGATGGATTGTTAGTGAGGTCTATTCCTGTCTGCTCTTTGTAGTTGTCTAAGGCGGCATCGATGATTAGTTGGAAGTTGGAGGGTGATGTTGCTGTAGATGCTGTCGAACTCATGAGGCAAGGTGAGAGTCAGCGTGTTGAGATAGGATGATAGGAAGGTCAGAGAAGGGGAGAAGGGTTAGGTTGCAGTCGATGCCTCCTGTCAGGCCCAAAAGGCGATGCAGGTGAACAGGTGACTAGTTAGACGCGGGGAGATGCGGGCCTGGGATCCCACAAGACTCGTCGCCAAGGACTTGAATCTGGCCACATACACCTCCCTGAGCTGGATACGGCCGCCGTCCGCTCAGACTAACAATTCTATATCTTCCTTCGTACGTTCGAAGATCCGGATGGAGAATACCTACTTGTCAACTCTCAATACGATAACTCCCACATCTTCCATGCGGACGTCCCCTCACACCCGCTCCTATCCCTGTTCCAAGCACTTGTGAAATACCCCCAAATTCCAAATACAAGGCCGTCAGCTCCCAAGATGCAGAGACAAGACCAACCAAACTGCAAGGAAATGGCCACGAAGCATGAATGCCCAACACCCGACGACAGTAACCCCCACCCTCTGGCACGTTCCGTCGTCACACCCCTGTTGCGTCAGCAGCCTCAGCGCCCTTTGCGTTTGGGCTCTTATTGGGCTCTTATTTTATTTTCTTTACGCCCGCCGTCGCCCGGCAGTCGTGGTCAATTGAATAATACATACTGTAACTTAGTACCAAATGGGGCATGAAGCAACGTGACGCTCTAGCTGAGGAAGCCCGGACCGGAAAGCCGACCCGTTTGCCTGAACACGATCGGGACGATCTGAATTTCGACCCTTCCGCATGCAAGATTTCAACTCTAACGATCTTCACAGTGAGCTTTTTCCGAGCTGAGGGACACATCATGCTTTTCCAATACTGTGATTCGCATACCGAGGACTCATTGCTACTACTGTAATAGTATGCGAGTACATTTTCGGTGTCGAAGGACCGTTCAGGTCCGATGCACCGGTGTGGAGGCGTGCGAGTCTTTCGATTCCAAAGGCCAGGTCTGGGACCCTAAAGCTTGACGCTTGATGCTTTGGTGCTTGAAGCCCCGGGGATAAAAGATGCGAGGCGTCCTTTTTTCCGCGGACATTTACCCCTAAATCCTGACCCGCCAAGTATCCATAACATTTTTGCATTTTTATTCACAGATACACTACCACAATGTCCAATGCTAACATAGAATCTCCGACTCACGACGAAAAGGCAGGCATGACTTGGTCCATTGGTCATAATCGGGCGGCAACAACAGGCTCCCTCCGTATTATCACCAAGCGCTGAAATCAAAGAGCCAGTTAAACATTACATCGAAGCCCAGACAATGATTCATCGGACCTTATATGTGACGATCATTTTGCGCCATGCTCCATGAGTAATTGTGTAATCCTCCGGTACCCCCTTCTTGCCGCTAGTTGGAATGCAGTCAGACCCTCGTCGTTCCGATGGTGTATGTTTGAGCCCCGTGAAAGTAGGAGTTCCACAATCTCGAAATGTTCGTTGTTTGCTGAGAGATGGATGGGAGTCCAATTGTCCTGCTTCTTGGCGTCCACGTCTGCGCCACGGTCAATCAACAATCGAGCAATATCAAGATGGTTGTATCGCGATGCAATGTGCAACGGGGTCCACCCAGTATTGTCCCGTGAATCTATCTCTGCACCGTGCTCGATAAGCAACTGCGTAATCTCAAGCTTTCCCTCCGTCGTTGCGAGATACAGCGGAGTCCTGTAATGCGCATCTCGTGCGTTGACATCTGCCCCCCGCTCGAGGAACCACTCCACGATGTGAAGTTCCCCCGCTTTCACGGCCCTGTGCAACGTCGTCTGTTCACCATAATCTATCGTATCTTCATCAGGGTCGCCCACTGTTGTGTCCAACGTAGCTGAGCGTATCTTGTTCCGAACATCCTCATCTCCTTTGTATTCAGCTAGGAAGCTTGCAACCTTGGTTTTCTGATTTTCCGATGCCAAATTTGCAGCAGTTTTATCGTCCCGATTTCGCGATTCGATATCTGCACCGCGCCTGAGTAGCAATTTGACAACGACGAGATGACCGATGAATGAAGCTGTGTGTAACGGAGTCCAACCTTTGCTATCGACAGCATGCAGATTCGCTCCTGCGTCGAGTAGGAACCGCGCAATTTGAAGGTCCCCATTTCCTGCTGCCCTGTGGAGTGCTGTTTCTTCCAGGTCGTTGCACGAATTGACACTTGCACCACGTTCAACCAGTAATCGTACGATTTTGATGTGCCCATTAGCTGACGCCAAATACAAGGGAGTCGAGAGGTCAGTCTTCTGTACATTCGGATCTGCACCGTAGTCTAGCAACAGCAGCGCGACGTCGAGATGTCCATTTCGTGATGCGACGTGCATTGGGTTCCAGCCCCTATTGTCCCTGGCCTTTACATCTGCGCCATGCTCGATCAGAAAACGCACAACGCCGAGTTCCCCGCTACCGGATGCCAGGTCTAAAGCAGTCTCTTCGTCCCCGTTCCGGACGTCGACATTGACACCAGACTGAAGAAGGAATTCCGCGACGTGAAGATGCCCATTTTTTGACGCTATATGGAACGGAGTCCAGCCCTTGCGGCAACGGGAAGATACATTTGCACTACCCCCGATTAGGAACCGTACGATGTCGAGGTGCCCATTGCCTGATGCAAGGTAGAAGGGAGTTTCTTCTGCGTCATTCCGCACATCGATGCTTGCACCACGTTGGATGAGTAATTTTGCCATCTCGAGGTGTCCAAAGGCCGAAGCAAGATGTAGCGGAGTCCGGCGGAGTTCTTCTTGTACGTTCACGTCTACGTGCCGGTCTAGCAATAGCTGCGCGACATCGACATGTCCTCGTCGTGCGGCGAAGTGCAATGGGACCCAGTCATTCTCTGTCCGGGAGTTCACGTCTGCACCGTACTCGATCAGGAAGCGTGAAACTTCGATATGCCCATACTTCGATGCCAAGCCCAACGAAGTATTCTGGGACCTCGTCCGTGCATCGATGACGGCGCCAGAATTACATAACAGCTGTACGACATCGAGGTGTCCGTTAGACGATGCAGTGTGCAATGGAGTCCAGCGCCGGTCGTTCCGACAGTCCATAGCTGCGCCGCGCTGGAGCAGCAGGCGGGCAATGTCCAGCTCTCCTGCGCCCACGGCCACATGTAGTGGTGTATCTCCCTCCGCGTCTCGTGCGTTGACATCAGTACGATGTTCTAATAATAACCGTGGGATGCCGAGATTCCCCCTTCCCGATGCTCGGTGCAACGGAGTCGAACCCTCCTTATCCCGGACGTCCACGTCGGCACCACGCTGTAGCAGCAACACCATGACCTTCCGATGTCCACCTCTCAGCGCAGCATGTAATGGGCCCACATAGTGTCCACCTCTCGCATTTACATCCGATGGACAGGCATGGATGAGATGATCTGCAAGGCCATGGAATCCGCATAATGCCGCATAGTATAGCGGCACGGCTTCTGGACGCGCCGGATTTATCGTCGACATATGCTCTCTCCAAGGACGATCTACATCGTACAACCAGACCCACGCCGAAAAATGGGGTTTGTCCGCATCGAAGAGGAGCTCCATTGCATCTTGTATGCGGGATGATACATCATCAACTTGGGCATGATCAACCCAATGACGAGCGGCATAGGGGGCCAATGCCAAATTCTCGATCGTCGTTTTGTCGATACGCTCGTCTAGCTTGAGCAGGATGCTCAGACACGCTTTTGCGAGAATCGTATGTGCCGCACAGGGAAGAATCCGATAACGGAGAACGTCATCCCCTAAAGTAGCAAGGCGATCCGAGGTCAAAAATTCCTTGACCGAGAAATGGGAAAATTGAACGACTTCGGAGCCATCCATGTTGACAACTGATATTAAACTCGAACCAACGGAGAGCACGGCTTCCTCTGCGTTCCTCAGGCGCCAATTCTCGTTATACTCCGGAAGCCCACCGGCTTCAAATCGTATAGCAAGGACCTCGGCGAGCTCCGCGACGCGCAGGGGACGAATCGATACGGCGAGGCATTGGAAGAGACGTTGTGCATATTCCCGATTCTCCTCGTCGATAGAAAGTAATGCGTGTCTGTACGTTTCATCCAAAGTCTTGGGCAACTCATTGAGAGCACCTTGGATACTCGCAGGAAGTTTGCGACGAAGGATTTCCAACTGACAGACTACCCATCGAAACCTGCGTGGTCCAATAAGTAACCCTCATGAAGCGCCAATATCGTGATGTCTTACATCCCATCCGCTTTCTTTGATAAGGTATCGATGACGAGTTGCTTATCCTCCTCTCTCCATCTCCGCATCATTCGGTCCGAGCGAACGACTTTGGTTATGTAATCCATGATATCATGTTTTTGTCCGTCTTCGTCGTGAAGGCACACCCGAAGTGTTGCCAAAGGCTCAAGGACAGTTCGGATATCGATTTCGGGACGGCTCGTGGCACAAATATGAACATTTGGAAGCTCCAACTTGACGAGCTCTTCCACAAGCTCGAGCACCTCTTCGCGTGCAGTTGGCATCCCACAAGTATTTGGACATTCATCCAAGCCATCTATGATTATGTAGGTTGCACATTGTCCAGGGAGTTCGAGCATATCCTTTAGACATGTAGTAAGCGTATCGTCAGCAGGCTCTTGCGTGCCGCTATGATGTGTCGCATATAAGCGGGAAAGTATCTCATAACAAGGATTAGACTGGAAAGAGAGCTGGGCGAGTAGAGAAGCGAGTAGGCCGCGGCGGTGCTGCTTTTCTGCGTCTCTGAAGTCAAAATAATGATATGCCATCGAAGCTAACCCGGTGGCACGCAAGTCTGCGATGTTTTGGATGATCGCGGAGCTGGTTGAGGTATGAGTCATCGCGGACAGAATAACTGATCAACACGTACAGAAGAATACTTTTTCCCGATCCCGCTATTACACCATCGTCAGAACTTTGAACAAGTCAATATTGAGCGAAACATACCCTTCCCATGGATCCATAACAAGGATCCCTTTTCTTTCCACTCAGAGAAGATCCTCCCTTCGAAGAACCAAGCTGCTGTCCCGCTCTGATGAGCTTTACGTGCGATATTGTGGTTTGTTGATGGATTTGGAGGAGAGAGCCAGTTTCGGACATCCTTTTGCAGCTGGTCACCTTCCGAGTAGTTTCAGCCTCAATGATTAGTGCGACAGGATTGGAGGGTAACGAACGTTCCATCTTGTTTATCTTACTTGCTATCTCTTGCATACCGACTAGTAGGCATATGATTGTCAGCCAGACCTATAACGATTCGCAGCCACCCAGGGAACATACCAAGAGCCTGCTGGATGCCACTCGTAGATGCCTTGCCACCTACAAGAGCGATAGATTCGTGAGATTCTGGCATCCAGCCAAGAAGCGTCACATACCGTCCATGACTACCCTCACATTACTCATAAGTCCATGGACGACCTCCAGAGTCTGGGCAGCGGTCATGCGAGCCTCCTCCTGAGTGAGCCGGTCCAGCCTCTGCAGAACCGATTCAACCTCGCTGTCTCCCAACAGCTTCTTCGCGAACTTCTCTGCTGGCACGTTCAACAACACGTAACGAATAGGTAAGGAAGTGCTTACTGAAACGACCCTGCTTGACTTGCTTCGTTGCAAGGGCAAGCACCGAAATTAATTCGACCATGACTTTGACAAGTATATGTGTCATCGCGTCGATGGGCGGAATCTCGGTATAGACACGTAGACGTTCAAGAAAATTTTGGACGCATTCAAACAGATCTTCGAGTGCGTCGTAACTCGAACTAACACCACTAGCAGCCTGACATACTGACACGTCAGAGAGATACGGTGTAAGATGATAATGGAGGACATACTGCGAGGAGGACATCAATACCGACGAAGATTGCCTTTCCTGGTGGAAATGGGACCTGCAGATATAATTGTTATCACGGAGAATGAATCAAGTCTGTGCGGCTCACTAGGCTAATTGCCTCACCAAGGGTGCCAGAAAGTGCATGAACGACCTGCACTGCAGGCTTCAGGAAGTTTATGAATTTCCGATTTCGATCTCGATAATTGTTAAATTCTTTCTCTCGCTCCTCGAATAGCTTAAGGACGCCATCTAGAGAATCGGAGGGTTGGATCTTGTCGGCAGATGGATTGTTAGTGAGGTCTATTCCTGTCTGCTCTTTGTAGTTGTCTAAGGCGGCATCGATGATTAGTTGGAAGTTGGAGGGGAAAACTGTTGTAGATGCTATCGAATTCATGAGGCGAGGTGAGAGTCAGCGTGTTGAGATAGGATGATAGGAAAGTCAGATAAGTTGAGGGTATAGTATTGGGCCTGCCTCGTGTCGCCTGTCGGGCCCAGGGAATAATCGCACTGATGGGATCAGACAGGATAGGACCAGGTCGTATTTGGGGTGACAGTCATATGGAGTTAGGCAGTGTCATGGCCCGTCCGAGCAGTGTGAATGACTAATCAGCGAACGCCGAAAATGACGAGGTCTGTTGCAGCCTGAGTCTGCCCATGTCTGACAGACACAAAATATTTGCAACAGATTTGGTCAGATTGCCAGAGGACTCTGCAGTCGGTAGCCGAGAAAGTCAGATAATGGTTCATATTTACTAGTAGTCTGATCTGGTCATTGCGACTTTTCACTGGGACTTGTCAGGCCCAAGGTGAACACGTGACTGAAAGTTAGACCCGGGATGCCCGGGATCCTATAACCTCCGAGTCGCCGCGCCGCCGAGGATCGCACATTCCTGAGCTGGGTACCCCTGCCGTCCGCTCAGACTAAGAGTTTCCATATCCTCCTTCGTAGCGTTCGAAGATCCAGATGGAAAGCATGCACTTGTCGACTCCTCAATACGATAACTCCCACATCCCCCGTGCAGACATCCTCTCCCACCCACTCACATCCCTGTTCCAAGCACTTGTGAAACACCCCCAAATTCCAAATACAAGGCCATCAGTCAGCTCCAAAGATGCGGAGACAAGACCAACCAAAGCCAAAAACTGCAAGGAAATGACCACGAAGCGCGAATGCCACCCAACGACATTAGCCTCCGAGTCTGCCTGGGCCCTCTAGACAAACTTGAACCCGCCCACCCAGCGCGATCTTCATAGGGCCACACCTCACTGGGGGAGTTCAGTACTTATGAGGAGAAGAGCACTTCCAGACAAGTAGCTTAGGAGAATCTGTATTACCCACCGTTTTTCGTGCTACGTGGAGTCCCGAATCCCGAGGCCCGCATTATAAAGGACGCCGGGAGATCATCGCAGCTGCGGTCCGAGCGTGAACTTCAAGCCGCAGGCTGGCATTACCCCTCGAGCGACAGTACATCAAAACCTATGCGATTTGTGGCCATATTGCCCCAAAGTACCTTGTTGACCATGGCTTTCAATACATGCCGATCCACTCAGCGAATTCTCACCTTATTATTGCGCATGGTACCGCAGCTTTCGCCATTCATTATCATTCCTCACACGCAGATCGAATGCACACGTTCCGTCTGTTCTTGGTTGCCTCCATTCCACGAGTCTGTATAGGGCAGTGCGTCGTCAGATCTGTCCAGCAAGCCGACTTCAAAGGATAAGTTACCATTCAGAGGCCGTAGAGAGGACATCTTCTGTCCAGCCACAGGTCCTACTCACCCGTCGAGCCACAAGACTCTACAAAGAGAATGGGTAGGATCCAACATCTACCACAGGACTGTACGCAGCATCCCACTATCACTGTGAGTGCTCATACCTCCTTGCCACCCTTCCCATATCGTACGCCCAATTTACGGCATTTGGCTCATACCCAAGACTTTCTTTCCAGGTTATATGCTGTCGCCTATGCGACTCCTATGCGTGGCTAAAACTCCCGGCGCTGATGATCGATTGGGAAGTAGCTTCTCGATGGTCAACTTATTTATGACAGGCCTTCAAGGCTTGTGACATCTCGAGGCTCGAACGTTACTCTTGGTATGTCAAGCTAGTATATTATTCATCTAGGAATGGGATATTACGCGACAGTCTGCAACTTGGCCTTCGCGCCTCTAAGACGGTGAACAAGTAACTTGCGATTGGGGTGTTCCGCTGCTTGCGCCCCGCTATGAGAGTGCCACACTCAGAGAGGGCTAGAGTAGTATATTCATCATGATCGAGATCCTGTGTTGGACAGCACCGTATCGCTTCTCCGCATGACGCTTGATTCTACAGACGACATCTTCCCGGCAATGCGTACATGGCCGTCAACGGGGCACGAGGCGCATGCGAGGGTATGAGATTCAGTCGCCGCAGGTTCATTGTGCTGTTGCTCGGGCCGGAAGACGGCGTCCTCATACAGTTGCACGCTTTTGGCAAGGCCAGAGTGCTGTTGATGAGTACATTGACCTGAAATTATTAGCTCTACTGATCAATCAGGGAGTTAAAGGCGGATGTCGTTGTTACAATATGACTACTAGTTGTCGAAGAACATGAGACTACTGTACAGTACAGTACTCAAGATCCCCCGGCATATGACGAATGGGCTAGGTTAGGGTCAGAGTGGCAACTATCGGCCTTGGCGGGCTCCTTTCACCCGCCTCGCACTTCGTTCACACCACCTCGCGACAGCCTGACTGACCTTCCTTCGCTTATCTCTTTACTTATCGTGCTGCCTTAACACTTGTAGGGTCTTTAGAATCCTCCTGGAGCAGTTTCTTGTCAGTTATCCTCGAGATCGATTGCACCATCACGCTCATTCAGATCGGCTCTTCAATCTCCTCAAAGACAGGATCACCCCACTATACCTACGCAGAAGGTTCTCCTACGGTATTAAAACACCTTGACCCATCGCCGCCATGAGCGCATCTGTTACTCTCCCTTCTGCCTCCCCACTCCCTCTCGGTCCATCACGCAACAATGACCTGGCTCTCAGACCAAATCCCCACCCATATGCCATAAAAACTACTCACACCGCCCTCCTGTCACGCACAAACTCTTCTGGACACAATACCCCCTCAAAGTATTTCTACACCCCGCCCGCTGGCAGTCCGTCCCGCAGTGCGATGGATCGCAGGCATGAATATCGCGGGCACCGCTACTCGACCAGTCTCACTGGTGTACTCCCGTCTCCTCTGCCCTCCCCCCTGGGTTCCCCCGCTCATTCGCAGCGTAGCCAGTCAGAAGATGATTCCTCGCTTCGCAGAGCGCGTGCCGATACGCTCCCAACACACTTTTCCAATAACAGCAACTCATTGTGCACGGAACCAGAGGATGACTTGCCACTGAATCCAAAGACCTGGGCGCCCTCACAGCTGTCTGTGTACTTGACGACTGCGCTGCGCGTTCGATCTGGCGAGCGTCTCCCTGAACGTGTGACGCGCGATATTGCGTCCTGGGTACGCCGCGAAGGCGTCAGCGGACGGACGTTCTTGCGCTGGACTGACGAGGATCTCAAAGCGTGAGCCTAATGTCCACTTTTTTCTCTCGAGTCCGCGGACATTATAATTGATGGATCTATTTGATTTGGTTTAGTCTGGGGATCAACACGCTCTGGCGTTGCGCGCTCCTCGCTGCAGCACGTAACCTCCGGCGGAATGTCCTCCGCGGGCGTATCTGGGGTAACCAGGCATCCGACCAAGAACAGCAGGAGCAGGAACAAGAACTGGAGCAGGATGATGGGCCCTTCGGCACCGCGCTGTATGCTTCCTCCAGTTCGCTTGACCTCCCATTCGCTGGCGAGGATGTTGACACCGGCTCTGTACGCCGCCCCACGCGACGCGCGTGGGTGAATGCGAACAAAAACGGGCGGGTGCGTGGGATGGTGGATAAATGGGAGCGAGAGAGCGCCGGGAGCCGCAGCTCGAGCCGTAATTCTAGCCGCGGGCGACGCGGATTGGAGAGCGACAGCGGGAGCGAACTCGGCGAGCGTGAGATGGCTCCTGCAGAGGATGTCGGCCCCGGCGGTACTTCCAATGACCCTCGCGCCGTGGCGGCCGCCGAGGAACCGAGTATCGAAGACCTCCTTGCTGCTGAGCCCGCGCCTCTTGGGCCGAAGGATGGCTCGTGGGGCGCGCGGGCGTGGGAAGAACTCGATATTGGGGTCACGATGCGCCGCATCGAAGCTCATGATACCGTTGTCACGCGTCGTGATGGTAGCGGAAGCAGCGGTGCCGGCGCAGGGAGCCCATGTAGCAGCAGTCGGCGCGTGCAGGATGCGGCCAACGGAGACGTACAGCCCGCGCGGCGCACGGTCGCCAATATCTTCGCGGAGCCTGCGGACATGGAATCCACCCCCGCGCTCGCTGACGCAGAAGTACAAGCCGATGCACATGCGGAGGCCGAGGCAAGTTCAGAAGCAAATCTGGAGGAAAAGGAGCGCGCGATGGAGAACGAGGTTCGTGGAACCCGCTCCTTGCTTGAGGAGTTCAGGCGCCGGCTGGAGGAGGTCGAGGCGCGCGTGGGCGCCATGGAAGTCAAGTGGCATGCGGAAGTAGAGCAGCGAATGCATGCGCAGACCCAGCAGCGGCAAGTCCACGGGGCCTCCGCTGTGGAGAAAGACATGTACGACAAGGCGGTCGAGGCGCTACCGGAGGCGGGTGCGATGCTCCAGCTCAGTGCCGCCTCTATAGCGCCACCAACGGAGGTACTCAAAGCGGGGGACGAGGCAGAGCAGGCGAGTGAAGTGGAGGATGGCACTGCCAGCACGGACACGGGGAGTCGCGTCACACGTCGTGCAGTCGACCTCGGTCCCACAAGGGTGTCTGATCTCCCTTCGTACGTGCTCCTCGTCGGCCTCGGAGTGTGCGCGGTCGTGTTGCAGGTGGTGCTGAAGCGCGTCGCGGGGCGCAGTCTGAAACATTAAACCTACTCTTTCTCCCATTACCCTACGACCCTACGAAACACATCGCGAGCTCTTCGAAACCTCCACTCGCTCTAGTTGTGTCCTTTTTTTCTTCCCTAGGATGACTCTATCTCATTCACGATCACTTTAACGACCCAGTCACGACTTCCACGTTTTACGAAACCCGACCTAATAACTTTCTTGTTAACATGCTTGCATCGATCTCTGGGCTGACCTCGCATCTTTTTCTCATTAGTGGCGATAATAAGCTAGTATTAATGGGAGAACGCCTGTAAGCTACGTAAGCTATCGCGACACCCATTCCTCGCCATTCAATCAGAACGCTCCTCGCTAGCCAATCAGAACGCTTTCCCGACCCACCGTAAGTGACACCCTGTAGCGTAAGCTTGGCCCTGTGCTGTATGCGACCTGTGGTCTCAGACCGTGAGTTGATCAGCAGCAACCTGTGGAACGAACGGCCCACAGGTCTTTGGACAATGCCCCGGGCTGGAGTCCATTAATGTGGCTCATGCGAGTCTCAGTGAACCTCAAGTCAGGCTATGCCGTTTAAAGGTCGACCTACAACCAACGCCTTCCGCCTTCCCTTGTCTAATGTTCTCAATAAATCAACACTACATGCTGGTGCAGGTGGTATAAATACTGGAGTACGAAACAAGAAGTCAGAAGCCAAGGAGGTGCAGAATAGATGAAAAGGCCGTGTCAGGATGTCATCTAAGGATCGAAAGAGGCATCGTTATTAGAGACAAAGGGGAACGTCGTCTCGCGTGTAATATGGTGGTGATTGATGATGATCAAGGGATCTGCGACGCCCGACGGTAGAGCAAAACAGCCCGACGGCCGATATAAAAGAACGGCTTGTAAGGCAAACAAACGAGACGCACGGTCGGGGATATCAGCGAGCAACAGGAACAGCAAATAAACTCGCCGAACAACATAGACGACATGCCCCACTCAATACCTTCCATCAATCTGAATATAAATGCGTAAAGCGCGCATCGCCTCCACGCTGTGAGGGTGAAGGGACCGGATCCCAATCACGCTGTCTGGTCTTGATATTGCTTTATCAAGTCGCACAATCATCTCTAGCTTGAACCCTCCACCGTTCACGATCGGCAGTCGTTGACCCGCAGCCCGTGAGGGCTGAGGTTAAGGCTGAGGCTGGGGCCACTGTGGAGAAGAGGACCAGAATGGGGTATTACGATTTGCGGGTGGGGGGGGCAGATGCGGGGTGAAGCGGCCGCCGTGGGAGGGACGCGGTCAACGATAGCATGGGTGTCGCGATGAGAGAGGAAGGTGAGGAAGGTGCCCCTGGCGCAGCTGAGCTGAGTCTGGACGGAGCAAGTGAGAGACGGTAACTACCCTTCTTCTTTGTTGCTGCTGCCCTAAGATCGTGCTAATAGTTGCCCATTCTGGGGAGCTATAGCTACTGTAGTACCAGCGCTGCGCGCACTGAGTCGACGATCAACCCCATCTGCATGATTGGCATCAACGTCTGCGTGAGTTTGGTGATTGCTATTGTTTCGGTCTGCGCAGAACTTATCTGGGTTGGTCCTTCAACCTACACTGGCGTTGGCGCACCAGCACCAGTGGCCTTAGCCGCCTCCAGCCATATGGCGGCCGTCGACCACCACAATAACTCGCATACCATGTACACCATCGTGACATGCAGACTTGCCGTATGCTTCACTTCTACCTGAGGGTAGGACGTTGGTCTGGCTGTCCAACCGTGACAGACTCGGATCACGTGCGATATTGTATAGTTTGGAATAGCAACTTTCTCCGCATGCCCTGGTATATATATGACAGCCAATAGTATGAGACATGGTATACGACCTAGAAAGCGACTCTGTAATTCCTAAACCGGGATCTCCCTCGGCGTCGCGGATAGCAACTGTACAACGTCAAGACATCCTACTTCCAACGCTTCCTGGAGTGGGGTCATGCCGTCTTCGTTCCGTAAATACGCAATTGCACCCTGTTGAAGCAGGAAACATACGACTCCTAAGTGACCGAATCGTGAGGCACAATGTAATGGAGTCCATCGGAACCTGGTCTGTGCGTTTATATTCGCGCCATATTCGTGAAGTAATCTCACGATGTCGAGATGCCCTTCCGTTACTGCCCAGTGCAACGGAGTCCAGCCGTTCATGCCTCTGGAATTCACGTTTGCGCCCCAGTTGAGGAGGAGGAGTGTGACAGCGAACTGTCCATTATATGACGCAAGATCCAATGGAGTCTCGCCGCTGCGGTTCCGGGCATTGATGTCCTCCCCACGTTCGAGCAACAACTCTACGATATCGATACGCCCTTTATCGGACGCCCTGTGCAACGTCCAGTCTTCCACGTCCAGGAATCCCATATTGGCGCCGTTCTGCCGTAGGAACTCCGCGGCCTCCCATTTTCGGTTGTCTGATGCCAGATCTAAAGGTGTCCGACCACGGTTGTTCTTTGCATTAACCTTTGCACCATGTTCGAGTAACGATCGCACGACGTCGAGACACCCGGCTTGCGATGCCGTATGTAACGGAGTCAGGCCCAACGCGTCCCGGATGGTAATACTAGCGCCATACTTGATCAGCACGTCTATGGCAACGAGGTTTCCTTTCCCGCAAGCCTGGTCCAATGGGGTCTTGCCGCTCTCACTTAGAGCGTTGGCATCGGCACCAAAATTGAGTAGTAACAGAATAACTTCTAGATACCCCTTCCGCGACGCTATATGTAGTGCTGTCCAGCCCTTCTTGTCCCGGAGATTTACATCCGCACCGCTTTCGAGAAGGAACTTCGCCACCTTGTATCTTCCTTTGCCGGATGCCAAAATCAATGGAGTTTGCTGGCTCCTGTTCCGCGCGTCGACATCTTCTCTATGTTCGAGCAATGACCGAACGACATCCAGATCTCCGTTTCGCGACGCTGTGTGTAATGGACTCCAATCCTTGCTGATGTGGGAAATGGGAGCTGCTACAAGTAATTGCGCAACTCCGAGTTTCCCCTCAATTGTTGCCAGGTCCCATGGTATTTCGTGGTCCCCATTCAGCGCATTTACATTTGCGCCGCACTTGAGCAACAATCGCACGACATCTAGATGTCCGGCTATCGATGCTAGGTGCAACGGAGTCCGGTCGTTGTCCCCCGCAGCATTCACATCCGCGCCGCAACTGAGTAAAAGTCGCGCTACATCGACATGCGCGTAGCATGATGCCAGGTGCAATGGAGCCCAAGTCTCGTTCATGACAGCATTCGCGCTTGCGCCATTCTGAAGCAGTAACTGTACAGCATTAAAGTATCCGTCTTGTGCTGCCAAGTGCAACGGCGTCCATTCATCCTTCTCCCGGGCTTGGACATTTGCGCCATAGTCGAGTAACAACTTTATGACGTCGGGATGCCCGTCTTCTGATGCGTAGTGAAGTGGTATCCAGTCTTCATGATCCCGGGCGTTCACATCTGCGCCATGTTCGAGCAGAAACCGAACGATCTCAACTCTGCCAAAAGCCGATGCTGAATGTAATGGCGTTACGTGGTTCTCATTCACTGGTTTGATATCAGCACCATGCTCGATTAATGATCGCACGATGCCTAGATGCCCGTTATATGATGCCTTGTGCAGGGGAGTCCACCCATAATCGTCGCGAGCATTGACATCCGCACCGTGTTTAAGCAGCAGTAGTGAGACTTCCAAATGACCCTCGATGGAGGCAACATGCAACGGGGTCATCTGAGAACCACCCTTGGAGTTAACGTCAAGTGGATGGGTACTGATGAGGTGCTCGACAAGACCACGGAAACCGCATAGCGTAGCGTAATATAGGGGCACTGCCGGAGGTTGCGTTGGGTGTACCTCGGACATCGGTTCCACCCATGGAAGGTCTATGTCGTATAACCAGACCCATGCCGCAAAATGTGGCTTCTCCGGGTTAAAGAGACGCTCCATTGAGTCTTGAATGCGTGACGTCACGTTCCCATACTGGGCATGACCGATCCAGTGTCGAGCAGCATAGGGCGCAAGTGGAAGGCCATCTAATCCATTTTTGTCGATTCGGTCGTCGAGTTGGAGTAAGACGCTGAGGCTGGCGTGCGCAAGTATGGTATGCGCTGGCTCGGGAAGAACATGATAACATGAGAGATGCTGTTCTGCAGCGGCGAGGCGATCCGATGTCAAGAACTCCTTCACCGAGAAGTGGGAAAACTGCACCACTTCACAGCCGTCGACATTGATGATTGAAATTAAGCTCGAACATGCAGAAAAAACCCCTTTTTCTGCGTCCACTCGCCAATCTGCGTTAAACTCTGGAGATGCTCCTGCGTCGAACCGAATTGCAAGAATCTCCGCAAGTTCTTCAAGGCGAAGTGGGCGAACAGACACCGTGAGACATTGGAAGAGACGTTGAGCATATTCTCGTTTCTCTTTACCGATGCGCAACAACGTGTGACTGTACGTTTCTTCTAAACTCCTCGGGAGGTTTACCAAGGTACGCCGAATGCTCGCCGGAAAACTCCGACGTAGGGTTTCCATCTGACAAACCACCCATCGGAACCTTCGTAATCGCGTGAGCAACTTATCGTGAAGTATCGTCACGGTGATAGCTTACATCCCGTTAGCCTTTTCTGAGAGAGTATCGATGACTAGTTCCTGGTCCTCCTCCCTCCATTTCCGCATCTCCCGATCTGAATGGACCACAGAGCTGATGTAATCGATCATGTCTTGCCTTTGTCCACTCTCCTCGTGAAGAGAAATTCGGAGAGATGTCAAAGGTTCCAGGACGGTCCGAATGTCGATCTCGGGACGACTCGTGACGAGTAGATGGACGTTCGGCAGGTGCAGATTAACAAGTTCTTCCACGAGTTCCAAAACCTTCTCGCGGGCGGATGGCATCCCAGAGGTATCAGGACACTCGTCAAGAGCATCTACGATTAGGTAAATTGCGCCTTGTCCTGGGAGCTCGAGCATGTCCTTCAGACACTTTGTAAGAGCATTACCAATGGGCTTTCGTGTACCGCCAGCATGGGACGAAATTAAACGAGAGAGGATGTCGTGGCAACAATCAGACTCTGCGGAAAGCTGAGAAATGAAGGAAGACAGTAGGCCATAGCGGTTCTGCTTTTCAGTGTCCCTAAAGTCAAAATAATAATACGCCATAGAGGCCAATCCGGCATGGCACATGTCCTCGACGTCCTGGATGATTGCTGAGCTGTTCGCTAAGGTGAGTAATTCGGGATAAAGCCGTTGAGGAACCACATACAGAAGTGTGCTCTTCCCTGAGCCAGCTACGAGACAGGAATGTGATCAGGGCAAGGGACACATCAAAGATCATGGAAACGTACGTTTGCCATGGACCCACAGGAGGGATCCCTTTGCTTTCCATTCCTTGAAGATATTATTCTGGAAGAACCATGCTGCGGTTCCAGGATAGTGCGCGTCGGAAACGATGTCGTGGTTCGACGAGGGGTCTGGAGGAGCGAGCCAATGTTGGACGTCCCTTTGCAACTGGTTACCTTCAAAGCGGCTTCAGCTTTGCAGTCAAAGCACTCGTGATGGGAGAAGAACAAACGTTTCATCTTGTTCACGTCGGTTGCAATCTGTTGCATGGTAACTGAGCCGCAGAGTAAGCTCGAGATACGTCTACTTGCGCGTGCTCAATAAGCGCACCTAAAGCCTCTCGAATATTATCTGTTGAAGCCTTGCCATCTAACGGAACAAGCGGTCAGAAAAATCTCGGTGACGAAGTAAAAAAGTGCACCTTCCATGACTACCCTCATGTTATTCACAAGACCATGGACCACTTCCAGTGTTTGTGCAACAGTCATTCGAGCCTCCTCCTGGGTGAGTCGACCCAGCCTCTGCAGCACAGCCTCAACCTCGCTCTCACCCAGCAGCTTCTTTGCAAACTTCTCTGCAGTACGTTTAGCCATGCGTAATATATAAGTAAGGATTTACTTACTGAAACGGCCCAGCTTTATCTGTTTTGTGGCTAGCGCAAGCACAGAAAGTAATTCGACCATGATTTTGACGATGATCTCGGTCATAGCGGGTGTAGGCGGAATCTCGGTATAAATGTGCAGGCGTTTGAGGAAATTCTCAATGCATTCGAAAAGGTCAACGAGGGCGTCATAACTTGCACTGACATCCCTTGCAGCCTGGAATATCCACACGTCGCAGGGATCCGGTTCAAGATGACATTGAAAGGACGTACGACGAGGAGAACATCAATGCCAACAAATATTGCTTTTGCTGGTGGAAATGGGACCTGCAGAGGTATGCGCTGAACAACCATAAAACCCGTCACAGTGCGGCTCACCAGGCTCACAGCCTCTCCAAGAAAGCCAGAAAACGCGTGAAGGACTTGTACTGCGGGCTTGAGCGAATTTATCAGTTTCCTATTTCCATCTCGATATTCGTTGAACGCCTTTGCTTGCTCTTCGAGTAGTTCAAGGATGCGATCAGAGGAATCACAGAGTAGGAGCTTGTCAGCGAATGGATTCTTAGCGGGGTCTATCCCCGTCTTCTCGGCGTAGCTGCTTAGGGCATCGATGATTAGTTGGAAGCTCGAGGAGGAACCTGTTGTAAATCCGGTGGAGTTCATGAAGCAAGGTGCAGATGGGATGGAAGAAGGGTCCAGGTTTTGATCGACGATCAATGATCTGCCAGGTACTGTATATATGTGGATGTGGATACGGGATGTGGATATGTGGGGTACAGCGAGATAACAATTTAGTTTACATACGTCAGGAAATAAAGGGCTCTCTCTTAAGCACATGACTAATACTGTATTCAATTGTTTGCATATTCTTGTTTTAAATCATGTGACGTATAAGTATGGGGACAGATCATTCAATTGTCTTAATATAATTTGCGACAACAACTGAATCTACTTAGTGGTCAATATATTGGACATTAATTGACCTCACAGTTGACTATAAGCGGACTCTGCTTATCCGTTCTTGCCCGTCGTGTGTAGCAACTTTCTCCGCATGCCCTGGTATATATATGACAGCCAATAGTATGAGACATGGTATACGACCTAGAAAGCGACTCTGTAATTCCTAAGCTTAGATCCCCCTCTGAGTCGGTGTCGCAGATAGCAACCGTACAACCTCGAGCCATCCTACCTTCAACTCTATATGGTTGTAAAAACCGAAATAGGGGTCTCTCTCTTTGAAAACAGCTGTAGTTTCTCATGTCCGGGTCTCTCTTCATCATTTCCCCCCCACTCCCACCATATATCAGCATGTTCCACCTTCGTTATTCGAAAATCCCCTCCCTACGACTCCTTGCAGCTGGAGTCTCCTCCTCTCTGCGTCGTCCTCGCTGCCTACTCTCTACGCTCCAACCCTCTTTCACGAGAAACGTCATCACCACGACCAGTCAACTACCTTCTCGTCGACTCCCCAATATGCTGGACCCGAAGTCTCTCATGAAGGACCTGGAGAGCGAACTCTTCAACTACACTACCGGGCGTTTCCTGTAAGTCTCCTACATCTTGTCTCGTCTTTGTCTAACTCGTAATGTGACGTACTCAGTGCCAACGACGCCCTTCGCCTCCGAGAGCGTAGCCGCGTCTTCGACATCCCCGGACTCTTCAAAATCATTGCTAAGGCACTGCACTGCAAGACTGAAGAGATCGTCGGTTTCCGAAAGCTCGGAGAGGGTGGCCTCAACCGTACCTTTCTCATCACCTTAGACACCGGCTTCCAGCTCGTCGCGCGCATCCCGTATCCCCTCCTGGTTCCCAAGGCGTATGCTCTCGCCAGTGAAGTCGCCACCATGGATTTCCTTCGTTCCAAAAAGCTTCCCATTCCCAAGGTCTACGCGTATTCCTTTACGTCAAAGAACGAGGCCGAGACAGAATACATTCTAATGGAGTACGTTGAAGGCACCGACTTGAGCCAGATATGGTTCAATCTCAAGGAAGATGAAATCATCTCGCTTATGGACCAGCTCGCGGAGGTCGAGTCCACTATGATGTCCATCTCTTTTCCCGCTGGTGGGAGCATCTACTACGCCAGAGACCTGAAGGAGCTGTGTGGGAACGAGGGCATCCCACTCGACGAGCAGATCGAGAGCATCTCGCTCGAGAAGGAGAGATTCTGTATAGGCCCTGATGTATCGGTACCGCTGTGGTATGAACGAAGGGAACAACTGGACGTATTCCGAGGGCCATGTACGTCGCACTTCTCCTATCTCTTCTGCCACTTCTTAACCAATCGATGACCATAGATCAAGACGCTAAATCGGTGCTGGTCACGGGAGCCGAGAAAGAGCTCGCCTACCTCAAACAGTTTGGCTCACCGAGGGCACCTTACGAACGCTTCCGAAGGGAGTACTATAAGTACGAGAAGCAGCCACCGTCGGACCACGCCAAGAACCTTCGTCGCTATCTCCATCTCGCACCGTCGCTCGTGCCAGACGATGACCGCCTCAGCGCTTTCTGCATCCGCCATCCCGACCTCACCGACAGCAATATCAAGGTTTCGACAGATTCCAGCGGCTTGCGGATCCTTAGCGTGTTGGACTGGCAGCACGCCACTGTCCTACCCCTCTTCCTCCACGCCGGTATGCCCGATGTCATCCAGAACGAGGAGGACGAGGTCTCTCGAAGTATGGCCGAGCCTAAGCTACCGGACGACTTCGACGATCTGTCGGAAGAAAAGCAAGAATGGGAGATGGAGCTCCTCCGTCGTCGTCTTGTTCACTATCATTACAGCCTGAGCACAGCGACGTACAACAGGATCCACCACAAGGGTCTGGTTTCTCCGTTGAATCCTTTCCGTCGCCGTATCTTCAATCATGCAACTGCTCCGTGGGAGGGTGAGACGATCAAGTTGCTGGATGCGATGATAGATATGGTGTCTGGCTGGGCGAGTTTTGCGAAGGATGGCACGCCATGTCCGGTCGCGTTCACGGAGGACGAGAAAGCTGCGGCGGAGAAGCTGTATCAGGCACTGGCGAACGCAGATATGAGTGAGAGGATGCTGAGGGACAGAGTAGGCTACAGGGAGGAGACCTGGGTGCCCGTCGCTCACTACGAGGAAGCCAAGGCACTCGGTCAGGAGATGAAGTGGATGACATTAAAGGCATGTGCGGAGGACGAAGAGACGACGGAGGAGGAGTACGCTGTGATCGAGGCGAACTGGCCCTTGGACGATATGGACGAAGAGGAGTTAGAGGAGTACAAGTAAGGAATCGACCTGTATATCCGTTCTGCGATGTTATTAAGGTATGGTTCACGCAAAATTGACTGCATCACATGACCAAAGTGTGACAAAGGTGTAGTGTTGTGGCGGCTCCAGCTAATTGCTGGCTAGAGCCAAAGCTGCAGCTGGCTGTGACATGAGCCTAGCTGAGCTGGATATGGTCAAGCTGGCATTTTAGTTGGCTTGGACTGAGCTGGCTAAGTGCTAGCTCAGCCCAGCTCAGCTGGGCCTGAGCTGGCTCAGCCAGCCTGTTGTGTGTTACAATAGGGGCAGTCAGAGTAGAGCTTCAAGGTGGCTTCAGATGAGGCTTCAGATTGAGCTTCAAGTCATGGCTTCGAACACATGAAGCGTCCAAAAACTTGAAGCCGCTTTGAAGCGTCGAAGTGCCTCCGGAGGAGCTTCAACACTTTGAAGCGCCGGCTTCCATGTGACCAAGCTTCATCCAAATTTGTAAATTGTATTAGCAAATTATGTTGATAACTCAGATACAGTATATTTTATAACTTATCTCGACATTTATGGGACTTATACAATTCACAAATTATGTGGATAGGGACATGAAGCGCATCAATGAAACCACCTCGTGAAGGAACGGTCAGAGTAGGTGTTGCTTCACCTCCGCTTCAAGCCCAGCTTCAAGACCTGAAGCTGGATCTGAAGCCACACCTGAAGCCGCGTTGAAGCTGCATTGAAGCCTCTACTCTGACTGCCCCTATTGGAACTACTAGTGACTTCCTTCGCATGTTCTGGTATACTGTATACATGACAGCCAATAGTATGGACATGGTATTATACGATCTAGAAAACGACTCTGTAATTCCTAAACCTAGATCCCCCTCGGTATCGCAGATAGCAACTGTACAATCTCGAGCCGTCCTACCTTCAACGCTTCCTGGAGTGGGGTCATGCCTTCTTCGTTCCGTAAATACGCTTTTGCACCCTGTTGGAGCAGGAACCGTACAATTTCTAAGCGTCCGTATCGTGAGGCATAATGCAACGGAGTCGATCGGAACCTGGTCTGTGCGTTTATATTCGCGCCACGTTCGTGAAGTAATCTCACAATGTCGAGATACCCATCTGTTGCTGCCAAGTGCAACGCAGTCCGGCCGTTCATGCTTCGGGAATTCACGTTCGCGCCCCAGTTGAGGAGGAGCTGTGCGACAGCGAACTGTCCGCTGCATGACGCAAGATCTAATGCAGTCTTGCCGCTGCGATTCCGGCCATTGATGTCCTCCCCACGCTCGAGCAACGACTCTACGACATCAATACGCCCTTTCTCTGACGCCCTGTGCAACGTCCAGTCTTCCCTGTCCTGGGATCCCGTATCGGCACCGTTCTGGCGTAGGAACTCCGCGACCTCCAATTTTCTGTTGTCTGATGCCAGATCCAAAGGTGTCTGATCACTTTTGTTCCTTGCGTTAACATCTGCACCATGTTCGAGTAACGATTGCACGACATCGAGACATCCGGCTTGCGACGCCGTATGTAACGGAGTCAAGCCCAACGTGTCCCGGAAGGTAATGTCAGCGCCATACTTGATCAGCATGTGTACGGCCACGATGTTTCCTTTCCCGGAAGCCTGGTCCAATGGGGTCTTGCCGCTCTCACTCTGAGCGTTGGCATCGGCACCACGGTTGAGTAGCAATAGGACAACTTCTGGATACCTCTTCCGCGACGCTATATGTAGTGCTGTCCAGCCCTTCTTGTCCCGGAGATTTACATCCGCACCGCTTTCGAGAAGAAACTTCGCCACCTCGAAGTGTCCTTTGCCGGATGCCAAAATCAGTGGAGTTTGCTGGCTCATATTCCGCGCATCGACACCTTCTCCATTGTCGAGCAATGACCGAACGACATCCAGATCTCCGTTTCGCGATGCTATGTGTAATGGACTCCAATCCTTGTTGGGGTGGGAATTGGGAGCTGCGGTGCGCTCTACAAGTAATTGCGCAACATCGAGTTTCCCACCAATTGTTGCCCGCTCCCATGGTGTCACGTGGTCCCCATCCAGCGCATTTACATTTGCGCCATACTCGAGCAACAATCGCGCGACATCTAGATGTCCGGCTATCGATGCTAGGTGCAACGGAGTCTGGTCGTTGTCCTCCGCAGCATCTACATCCGCGCCGCAACTGAGTAATAGTCGAGTGACATCGACATGCGCGTAGCGTGATGCCAGGTGCAATGGAGCACAAGCCTCGTTGGTGACAGCATTCGTGTTTGCGCCATTCTGAAGCAGTAACTTTGCAGCATTGAAGTATCCGTCTTGTGCTGCCAAGTGTAACGACGTCCACCCATCTTTCTCCCGGGCATGGACATCTGCGCCATAGTCGAGTAACAATTTCGTGACGTCGGTATGCCCGCCTTCTGATATTGCGCACTGAAGTGGTATCCAGTCGTCACGATTCCGGGGGTTCACATCCGCACCATGTTCGAGCAGAAACCGAACGGTCTCAACTCTGCCAAAAGCCGATGCTAAATGTAATGGCGTTTCGTGGTCCCCATCCACTGCTTCAATATCAGCGCCATGCTCGATTAATAATCGCACGATGCCTAGATGCCCGCTACGTGATGCCTTGTGCAGAGGAGTCCACCCACAATCGTCGCGAGCATTGACATCCGCACCGTGTTTAAGCAGTAGTAGTGAGATTTCCAAATGACCCTCGATGGATGCAGTATGCAACGGGGTCATCTGAGAACTACCCCTGGAGTTGACGTCAAGCGGATAGGTACCGATGAGGTGCTCGACAAGACCACGGAAACCGGATAGCGTAGCGTAATATAGAGGCACCGCCGGAGGCTGCGTTGGGTGTACCTCGGACATCGGTTCCACCCAGGGAAGGTCTATGTCGTATAACCAGACCCATGCCGCAAAATGTGGCATCTCCGGGTTAAAAAGACGCTCCATTGCGACTTGAATGCGTGACGTCACGTTCCCATACTGGGCATGATCGATCCAGTGTCGAGCAGCATAAGGTGCAAATGGGAGGCCGTCTAACGTATTTTTGTCGATTTGGTCGTCGAGTTGGAGTAAGACACTGAGGCTGGCGTGCGCAAGTATGGTATGCGCTGGCTCGGGGAGAACATGATAACACGAGAGATGCTGTTCTGCAGTAGAGAGGCGATCGGATGTTAAGAATTCCTTCACCGAGAAGTGGGAAAACTGCACCACTTCACAGCCGTCGACATTGACGATTGAAATTAAGCTCGAACACGCAGAAAAAACCGCTTTTTCTGCGTCCACTGGTCGCCAATCTGCGTTAAACTCTGGAGATGCTCCTGCGTCGAACCGAATCGCAAGAATCTCCGCAAGTTCTTCAAGGCGAAGTGGGCGAACAGACACCGTGAGACATTGAAAGAGACGTTGAGCATATTCTCGTTTCTCCTTATCGATACCCAATAACGTGTGCCTGTACGTTTCTTCTAAACTCCTCGGGAGGTCCACCAAAGTACGCCGAATGCTCGCCGGAAAACTCCGACGCAGGGTTTCCATCTGACAAACCACCCATCGGAACCTTCGTAATCGCGTGAGCAACTTATCGTGAAGTATCGTCACGGTGATAGCTTACATCCCGTTAGCCTTTTCTGAGAGAGTATCGATAACCAGTTCCTGGTCCTCCTCCCTCCACTTCCGCATCTCCCGATCTGAATGGATCACAGAGATGATGTAATCGATCATATCTTGCCTTTGTCCACTCTCCTCGTGAAGAGAAATTCGGAGAGATGTCAAAGGTTCCAGGACGGTCCGAATGTCGATCTCGGGACGACTCGTGACGAGTAGATGGACGTTCGGCAGGTGCAGATTAACAAGTTCTTCCACGAGTTCCAAAACCTTCTCGCGGGCGGATGACATCCCAGAGGTATTAGGACACTCGTCAAGAGCATCTACGATTATGTAGATTGGGCCTTGTCCTGGGAGCCTGAGCATGTCCTTCAGACACTCTGTAAGAGCATTACCAGTGGGCTTTCGTGTACCGCCAGCATGGGACGAAATTAAACGAGAGAGGATGTCATGGCAAGAATCAGACTCGGCGGAAAGCTGAGAAATGAGGGAAGACAGTAGGCCATAGCGGTTCTGCTTTTCAATATTCCTAAAGTCAAAATAATAATACGCCATAGAGGCCAATCCGGCATGGCACATGTCCTCGACGTCCTGAATGATTGCTGAGCTGTTGGCCAAGGTGAGTAACTCTGGATAAAGCCGTTGAGGAACTACGTACAGAAGTGTGCTCTTCCCTGAGCCAGCTACGAGACAGGAATGTGATCAGGGCAAGGGACACATCAAAGATTACGGAAACGTACGTTTGCCATGGACCCACAAGAGGGATCCCTTTTCTTTCCATTCTGTGAAGATATTGTTCTGGAAGAACCATGCTGCGGTTCCAGGATGGTGCGCGTCGGAAACGATGTCGTGGTTCGACGAGGGATCTGGAGGAGCGAGCCAATGTTGGACGTCCTTTTGCAACTGGTCACCTTCCAAGCAGCTTGAGCTTGGCAGTCAAAGCACTCGTGATGGGAGAAGAACAAACGTTTCATCTTGTTCACGTCGGTTGCAATCTGTTGCATGGTAACTGAGCCGCAGAGTAAGCTCGAGATACGTCTACTTGCGCGTGCTCAATAAGCGTACCTAAAGCCCCTCGAATATTATCTGTCGAAGCCTTGCCATCTAATGGAACAACGCTCAAAAAAATCTCGGTGACGAAGCAAAAAAGCGCACCTTCCATGACTACCCTCATGTTATTCACAAGACCATGGACTACCTCTAGTGTTTGTGCGACAGTCATTTGAGCCTCCTCCTGGGTGAGTCGGCCCAGCCTCTGCAGCACAGCCTCAACCTCGCTCTCACCCAGCAGCTTCTTTGCAAACTTCTCTGCGGTACGTTGAGTCATGCGTGATATATAAGTAAGGATTTACTTACTGAAACGGCCCAGCTTTATCTGTTTTGTGGCTAGCGCAAGCACAGAAAGTAATTCGACCATGATTTTGACGATGATCTCGGTCATAGCGGGTGTAGGCGGAATCTCGGTATAAATGTGCAGGCGTTTGAGGAAATTCTCGATGCACTCGAAAAGGTCAACGAGGGCGTCATAACTTGCACTGACTTCCCTTGCAGCCTGGAATATCCACACGTCGCAGGGATCCGGTTCAAGATGACATTGAAAGGACGTACGACGAGGAGAACATCAATACCGACAAATATTGCTTTTGCTGGTGAAAGTGGGACCTGCAGAGGTATGCGCTGAATAACCATAAAACCCGTCACAGTGCGGCTCACCAGGCTCACAGCCTCTCCAAGAAAGCCAGAAAACGCGTGAAGGACTTGTACTGCGGGCTTGAGCGAATTTATCAGTTTCCTATTTCCGTCTCGATATTCGTTGAACGCCATTGCTTGCTTCTCGAGTAGTTCAAGGATGCGATCAGAGGAATCGCAGAGTAGGAGCTTGTCAGCGAATGGATTCTTAGCGAGGTCTATCCCCGTCTTCTCGGCGTAGCTACTTAGGGCATCGATGATTAGTTGGAAGCTTGAGGAGGAACTTGTTGTAAATCCGGTGGAGTTCATGAAGCAAGGTGCAGATGGGATGGAAGAAGGGTCCAGGTTTTGATCGACGATCAATGATCTGCCAGGTACTGTATGTATGTGGATGTGGATACGGGATGTGGATATGTGGGGTACAGCATGATTAAGGTTAGGGTCAAAGTACTCCCTCCAGCTCCAGACTCACCCTCACTCAGATTAACGTTACATGCTACTGCTACTAATATAGATACTGGAGTACAAAAAAAAGTCAGAAGTTAGAGAAAAGAAAAGGAGAAAAGAAGATCGTGTTAGCGTGTCGTCAGAATAAAAGAAGCATCCTTATCGGAGAAAGAAACAGGAACATCGTCGTATGTGTGTTATGATTGATGATAGTAATGATGATGAAAGGGCCCGACGGCAGGGAACAACAGCCCAACTAGCAATACAAAAAAATTGGGTTGTAAGGCACACAAAACAGGGAGGAACGCAGGTACACGGGTTGGGGGTATCGGGTAGCAAGTAACAGGAACAGCAAGGACTGAAACGAGCACGACGATCTCGCTCGCTCGCTCGTCCGCCATCCATCCGAATACAAATAATGAATAAAATCCGCAAGGCACATCTCGCCCACGCACCGTAAGAAAGGAGGGAGGGGGAGGGACCCCCAATCACGACGCCTGGCCTTGATACCGCTTTATCAAATCGCGCAGCCTCGCCTGTCCAAACGCGAGCTCAGCCTTGAACCCGCCGCCGTTCACCACCGGCGCTCGCTGTCCCGCGGCAGGCGAGGGCAGTAAAGGCTGAGGCTGAGGCTGGGGCTGGGGCTGGGGCGGCCGAGGCGACGAAGAGTGGGACGGGGTATTGCGATTCACGGGAGGCGGGGCGGATGCGGGATCGAGCGGCGGGCGTGCGAGGGACGCGGTCGACGACAGCACCGGAGTCGCGATAGAGGATGAAAGCGCGGGCGAGGACGGCGTCGCTGCCGCTGCCGAGCCGAGTCCGAACAGAGTACGCGGAGGGCGAGGCGCGTCTCTCTCCCTTCCTGCCGCCGCCGCTGCACCGAGAGCGCGCTTATCGTCGTCCTTTGCGGTAGGCGGGGTCTGTCTGAGCCGTGGAGCTTTGGCTGGAACCGGCGCTGTGCGCACAGGGCCGGCGATAGACGTCATCGGCTTGATTGGCGTAGGGCTAGGCGTAAGTTTGTTAGCGGCTGACGTTCTGGTCCGGGGGGCGTTGCCTTTGGCTGGGCCCTCTGGCCTTGCTCGCGTCGGCGTCGGCGCACCAGTACTGGTGGCGTTGGCCGCCTCCGCCCATATAGACGCCACTGCAGTGACCCGCCCCCCACGCCCACCACGCGCAGATTTGACATCGTACTTCACTTCGACCGGAAGGTTAGCTGGGTATTTATGTGCGAACCGCCGAACGGGCGCGAGCGCAGGGGCGACATCATGAGTAGTGGTGGGTGTTGCTGGTGAGTCAGACGCAGGCGGGAGAGATATTGGTGCGCGACGGAGAGTAGAGACCGGGATAAATCCAGAGGAGCGTGGATTCGGCTCCGACTCGACAATGGGGGATGTTGTGGGATAAGTAGACACAGCTGCCGTGGCCGATGTCGGCGCAGGTGCTAGTTTCGGTGGGGACAACCGATCTTGATCCGCGTTGACCTCTGGTCCAGCCTCCGGTACTGGTCCCGGCACCGGCTCTGGCACGGGCTCGTGCGCCTCCAAATTGCCCAACCACTCCGCGACGCGGCCCTTCGCCGCGCGCCTCAGCCGCGCAGCCTCGTCGTCCCCGCGCTTATCCTTCCGCCTCTTCCCCCTCCGCTCTTTATCCTTCTCCCTCTCCCTGTCCTTTTCCTTCGAATCCGACTTGGCCGACTTGCGCGAGCGCGCCTTGTGCGTCCCGCGCTCGCTGCCCGACGACGCGCCCGCGCCTTTGCCCTGCCGTTGCGTCCGACCATCCGCATCCGCGTCCTCCGCCTCTGCCTCCGCCTCCGCCTCCTCTTCGCCCTCCCCCTCGACCGAGGGCGGAGTGGCGTTGAGATTCGCTTTGCGCCCACCAAAGTCCTCCTCGGCGCCGAGTGCCAGGCTGGAGATCGCGCTCTCATTCACCGCCGCGCCCGCGCCCACTTCGTCCGCTTGTTCCTGGGCCATCGATTTCCCCGGAACGGACAGGGGAACGGAGACGCGGGGCGGCGGGGGCGCGGTTGCAGATGCGGATGCGAGGACGGCGCTCACTTCTGGGGGTAAGGGGGGATGCTTGCGCGTGCCAACTTGCTCCGCCAGGCGCCGCTCGAGAGCGTCCAGGCCGCTTTCCGCTTCTCCATACGGTGGGAATACGGGTTGTTCACGGCGCGGCGGTGGGCGCAGAAGCGAGAGCGCCGAGAGAGACGGCGTGCGAGGAACTGGGTCTCCATTTCCATCTGCCTCCGTCTCTTCCCTCCTCCCTTCTTCCTCCACATGTCCTTGTTGCTGGAATATTTCCTGTGCGACGAGTCGGCGATTTCGACCATAACCCGACGGCTTTCCCGATGGCACGGGCGGAACGGGAAGCGTCTTGTCAACAGCAGCGCCCTCGTCCTTTTCGGCTCTAGCCTTGGCCTCCATCTCTGCCGCAGCCCGCGCAGCCATCTCTTCGAGTCTGACGACGCTCAAACTCCTCGTCCTCGTACCCACCCTGCCAAAGCTTCGTGAGAACGGATCGTCGTCATCCACTATACTTTGCGTCTCGGTGATTATTTTGGGTGAGGGCATCGGCTTGGGTGCTAATAAATCTACCCCAACCGGCGTGGGTGGGGTTAATTGGGCAGGAGGGGGGGAAACCGAGCGCGCCCGCGAGGTTGCACGGAGATGGTGTGAAATACGCGCCGCACGAGCACCGTGGCCTGTCGCCTGTTCCGGTAGTGGCGCATGCTGCTGCTGTTGGTATGGGAAAGGAGGGTGGAGATGGTCTGGAGTGCCCGATACGGGCAGACCAGACGGCAACGTTGGCAAGTCGGGTATGGTGACGTTAGCACTCGCTGGCCGCTGTGGAGGGTATTGGTTATGGTAAGGACTGCCAACGTACATGGGAGGGGGCGATGGGAGCCACAGCTGGCCAGCATGGGCTCTATATGGCGGTATGACTAGTTGTGTACTCAGAGGAACTGAGACCATTTGCGGTAGTAGTGGCAGCGCGGGAGGCGGGGTGGGATATGCATAGAAGGGAGTTTGCGCCTGGTCTGGGTAGGGCATGGGTGGAGTCAGGGAGGCTAGGCCAGGGGGCGATGGCGATGTGGAAGAATTCAGGTGAATGTCTGCATATGGGTCTGGAGCTGGATACGGGTATGGTTCTGGTCGTGGCGGAGGCAGGGAAGCGCGATGAAATGCTGCGACCGGTAGCTCCAGCACGATGTCCTTGCTACACGCCAACCCTTACATCAGCATACATTCTCTAAGGAAACAAGATATCCCGCACCTGCCGAGAGGCATATCTATCCGCACGGCGACGACGCCGCGGACCTCGAACAACGGTGGAGTGTGCCCCTTGAAGACATCCGATTCCTCTTCATCCTCATCTGCGTCACCGCCATGCCGCGGGTGCGCAGAGACGGTGCGGGCAGTACGTGGGACGTCGAACATGAGTTGCGCAATACCCTCAGTGCCTGGGTGGGCAACGTATTCGGGCCCGCGGAAAGCAATGCTTGCGAGGGTGTCTGAGATTTGTAATGGGGGCAGTGTCTTCCTGCCTGTGGTGTCGGCCGAAGTCGGTAGGTGTAATTGGCGACTGAGGGTAACGTGTAGACCCGTCGTCTATCCCACATCATCAACGCGCGTGGGAAAGATGAGAATGGGGACATGGACGAGGGGACGCACTTTCTTTGTGGAGTGATTTTTTACTTGCAGCTCAACGCAAGCACCCTCGCCGGCGACCAGCATGCCTCCGAGGACGCGGGCCTGTACCCAGATCTTGCCACCTTCACCGACAACAAGGCCTTCTGGTGCGGGCCACAGATCAGAATATATACCACCCCCTTCACGGGTGGCATCATCATCTGGGTACCGCTGTAAAACATCCACCGGACACCGGTCCGTAACGAGGCGGTTCTGATCCTTCCAAGCAACGCCGATGGATGCGCGGACCTCGTATCGTATTCTGGCAAGGCCATTTCCAAAGTCGATAGACGGTGGGGAGGAGGGGGGAAGAGGGAGCCGAAAGAGGAATGTGGTCACTCCGCGCCGGGCACGATGGTAGTGAGCGGGTAGAGGAGCTTCGCCGGCGATCGGATGAGGAAGGACGGCATTCGAAGGAGGTAGGCCTGGTCCTTGGAAAATGCGATGGGTGTGTAGAAACGTCGATGTTGCGGAATGGTCTCGAGAAGTTAGTTCTGGGAAAGAACGGGGTAAGCGCGCGAACGGTGGAGGGAGATGATTGCGACCTTCGATGGCGACGAGCTCGACCATAATGATACCGAGACCGAGACCTATGTCTGCACGGGACTCAAGCTCCATCTTTCCTGTTATGGCGTCGCCCGCGATATAGAATGGGTCTGAGAGGGTGACGGACACTTTGACTTTGGAATGATGGGGCGTAGCGTTCATGGGCTCTGGCCTGGATTGAGATTGAAGAGCCATTTTGTAAGTTTTGTTGACGGTGAATAAATGAATAACGACTCGGACATGAGATCGCTGCTATGAACAGCGTTCTCCAGTCACTGACCAGCTGACCAGCAAAGTACTACAGAGCCAGTCCAGTGGCAGCAAGAACCGATATCCGCGGAAAGTAATTCTTCCCACGGTGACGTCAGTACACCCAGTCGGGGTACGAGACTGCCTCATCAATGCACTTTACTTCTGCTCTTTCCATCGCTATCCCTCCCTTGCCGCGCTCACAGGGCATCTCTCGCCTCGAAAGCGCCCACACCCCCACCCACATCTCGTGAAGTCCAATCTCGCGTTTTGCAAAGCCATCTGGGACCTCCACGTTGTCCCACCATAGCCTGGTTGGAAGCGACTTCACACGAATCACTGGCGTCATGGAACACCCATCCGAAGGAGGTGACCTAATATTCAGGAGGGAGAACGAGAAGAACTACGAACTCGACGGATGGGACGGGATTTGTACTACTGTACAGCGTTGTTCCTTCCTTGCTGGCACGTTGCCGAGTACCGGTATCAAACCTGAAACCCCCCTGCTCCGAGTTCGTGGTTATCGCCCCCAGGAACTCCACTCCCTTTGTCTGTCAGGCAGTCCACGCTGGTGCTCCCAGAGGTTGACGTTTCTACGAGGTGTAACTTGAGGAGAGAAATATTACGAGAGGCGGCATTAGTCGCCTTGCCATCCGTTATCCAGTTTGCTGCCGCACATACCGCTGCTAGAGTATGAGTACGCATTAACCAATGACGTGGTGGTGACAGCACTTTTATCTAGGGTGCTCAGACTGGTGCTTTTCTCACTAAGACTGGTGGCTGGCATCCTGTCGAGGGCTACAGCTCGTGTCCCATTCGTCCCGGGAACTGTCGCCCCCCAAAACTTTACACGGCGCAGAACAAACAATTAACAAGTTTTGACAATACACGGCCTAGGCTGCGATCCTGTAGCAGTCCTCAATCGACTTGGGAACAATCAGCCTCAACCCGAAGGCCCTCAAATCCCAAAACGCTGCCCCATTGCGGGCAGAAATCGCGAACCTTGTTCGTGCCAGCTTCCAAAAGAGTCCATCAAGCAGACCAGTCCACTTCCTTGATGGCAACGTATTGTGAGATAATGCTGCTGGTCCTGCTGCTTTCGTGCTCAATCAGTGGTTTTGCACTGTCGTCATTGCTATGTGGTACTATTCAGGTCTGGATGATTGTCGATGACTCAGAGCTTGACGATTGCCCCATCTAGAACATAGCACTTGTCCTCAACGTAGCTCGTCTCCAATATTGACACCGCCGGCAGACTAATTTCCCTTCGAAAAGTTCACACGGTACTCGAATTCTGGCAGAGCGTACAGAGGTTCGGCGTGTATCATCATCTCCGAGTTTACAGACATATCTGGCCACGGTGGATTGGATTTAGCTTTGGCGCGGTCTGCGGCGGTCCGGTTTTTTTTTGTCCAGCAGTGAGTCGGCACCTTGTAATAAAGTGAAAACTCGCTCATGCGCATGCATGCATGATCATTGCATACAAACACATAAGTCCAGGAACGGGAGGTCAAATTATCCTGGGGCAGCGTACGCACAGATTTCGATGAATTATCGCTTGAAATTGATTCGAGGGGATGCTAGGCTGAGCTGGATGGTTTTCATGGTCTCCCCGCGTCTTATTTTATTTATTTTCCATTAACGGGCGCCTCGGGGTTCAGGACCGCATGGACAGTAGCGCGACGAATAGCCGATAACCCTAAGCAACTAGTCCGTAAGTATTCTCCGCTTCAAAAATACTGGACTCCAGTGGGCTGTGGCCCCAGGTGTGGTGGAAGGGGTACAGTAGGGTTGTCGCTACAGTAGTACGTATGAGTTAGGTAATCAGTCACTCGCAAGGATTTCATTTACCGCATTTTTATGCGTCTGACTGTTTGGCTACAGTTTGGCTTATGGGCGCTTAGCTACTTGCACTCGGGTCACCGAACACCGTTACGAAGGAGGAGGCAGAGAGAACGCTTGATGTAAGTGGGTGGTGGGCGTCAGCTCAATTTTTGCGTGATCGTGAGGGAGTATGTGAGATTCTCGGCGCAATATGGCACTCTTTTGTGCCTCAGTCTTCAATTCCCGCGTCTATCCCTGGCCGCGTCGCTTCTCTGAGGCGGGCCTGACAGGGGACACGAGGTCATCTGTCAACCCTTCAACCCTTCTCCCCCTTTCTAATCTTCCTGTCATCCCATCTCAACACGCTAACTCTCACCTTGCCCCATGAGTTCGACGATATCTACAACAACCTCCTTCTCTAACTTTCCGCAAATCATCGATGCCGCCTTAGTCAACTACAAACAGCAGACAGGAATTGACCTCGCTAGGAATGATCTCGGTGATAAGCTCCAACACCCTGATGGCGTCCTTGAAATATTCCAGGAGCGAGAGAAACAATTTAAGGACTATCGAGATCGAAATCGGAAATTCATAAACTTCCTCAAGCCTGCAGTGCAGGTCCTCCATGCGCTTTCTGGTACCCTTGGCGAGGCGATCACCCTTGTGAGCTTCTCAGACTTCATTCATTCCGCATGATTCTTTAACAGTCACCTCTTCAGGTCCCATTTCCACCAGCAAAAGCGATATTCGTCGGCATTGATGTCCTCCTCGTGGTATGTCCCCTTCATTATCCTCTTCCCCCGCCCTCTGACCTGTTGGTATGCCAGGCCACTAGTGGTGTAAGTTCAAGCTACGACGCACTCGAAGACCTCTTCGAATGCGTCCAAAATTTTCTTAAACGACTACATATTTATACCGAGATTCCGCCCACCGACTCTATGACACATATACTCATTAAGGTTATGATCGAATTACTTTCGGTGCTTGCTCTTGCAACGAAACAAGTCAAGCAGGGTCGTTTCAGTAAGCACTCCCTTACCTATATATCACGCGTAGTTGAACCTCCCACAGAGAAGTTCGCGAAGAAGCTGTTGGGAGAGAGCGAGGTGGAATCTGTTCTACGGAGACTGGATCGCCTCACCCAGGAGGAGGCTCGCATGACCGTTGCTCAGACTCTAGAGGTCGTCCATGGTCTTATGAGTAATATGAGGGTAGTCATGGACGGTGAGTGACGCTTCCTGTCTGGTTACTAGGATTTCACGGAACTATCGTTCTTGTAGATGGCAAGGCATCAATGAGGGGCATCCGGCAGGCTCTTGGTATGCTCCACGTGCGTCTGCGAATCGGTATAGCTCTGACCAAAAGCCTATACTATCGTAGTCGATATGCAAGAGACAACAAGTAAGATAAACAAGATGGAACGTTCGTCACCCTCCAATCTTGTGGTGCTAAATATCGAGGTTGAAACTACTTTGAAGGTGATCAGTTAGTAAGGGATGTCCGAAATTGGCTCTCACCCCCAGATCCATCAACAAACCACAACATTGCCCGTGAAGCTCATCAGAATGGAACTGCAACATGGTTCTTCGAGGAGGGTGTCTTTTCTGAGTGGAAAGAAAGGGGATCCCTCATGTGGGTCCATGGAAAACGTATGTTTTTCTTAATATGAGCTTCTACACGGTTCTGATAATGTGGTCTAATAGCGGGATCTGGAAAAAGCATTCTTCTGTACGCCTTACTCAACTATTCCGACCGCGATTGCTCATACTTCAATAGCTCGGCAATTATCCACGACATTGACGGTCTGCGTGCAGCCGGGTTGGCTTCCATGGCATATTATTATTTTGATTTCCGAGATGCCAAAAAGCAGAATCGCCACGGCCTATTGGCTTCTCTCCTCACCCAACTCTCCTCCCAGTCTAATCTTCGCCACCACATACTTACCCACTTGTATGCGACACACCAAAGTGGCACGCAAGAGCCTGCTGACGACACACTTACACAAACTCTGAAAGAAATGCTTGAACTTCCCGGGCAAGGGTCAATCTACCTCATCATAGATGCCCTAGATGAATGCCCAAATACGTCTGGACTACCAACCGCGCGTGAAAAAGTGCTCGATCTCGTGGAGGAGCTCGTCGAGCTGCAACTTCCAAATGTTCACATTTGTGTCACGAGCCGTCCAGAAATCGATATTCGAACCGTCCTTGAACCTTTGACAACCCTTCGAGTGTCTCTTCACGATGAACGTGGTCAAAAACAGGCTATTGTCGATTACGTAACTAGAGTCGTTCGCTCGGACCGAAGGATGCGGAGATGGAGAGAGCAGGATAAACAACTCGTCATTGAAGTCCTCTCAGAGAAAGCGGATGGGATGTAAGTTGCCACGATAATGGCGCTTCCTGAAAGGTCCCTCATTGAATTATGCAGGTTTCGATGGGTATTTTGTCAGTTGGAGATGTTGCGTCGCAATCTTCCAGCGAGTATCAAGGATGCTCTCAACGAACTTCCCCAGACTTTGAATGAGACGTACAAACATGCATTACTTTCCATCGACAAGGCGAAACGGGGATATGCGCAACGTCTCTTCCAATGCCTTGCCGTATCAATTCGTCCTCTGCGCGTCGCGGAGCTCGCTGAGATTCTCGCCATACGATTTGAAGCCAACGGGCTTCCAAACTATAACGTGGATTGGCGCCTAGAGGATGCAGAGGAAGCCGTCCTCTCTGTTGGTTCGAGCTTAATATCCGTGGTCAATGCGGATGGTTCCCATATCGTTCAATTTTCCCATTTCTCGGTCAAGGAATTCTTGACCTCGGATCACCTTGCCACGGTGTTAGGGGACGACCTGTCCGATTACCGCATCCTTCCCGGTCCCGCGCATACGATTCTCGCGAAAGTGTGCCTGAGCATCTTGCTCAAACTAGACGACCGCGTCGACAAAAAGATCATCGAGAATTTCTCATTAGCACCATATGCTGCTCGGCATTGGGTCGATCATGCCCGAGTTGATGATGTATCATCCCATATACAAGTCGTAATGGAACGCCTATTCGACCCAGAAAAACCTCACTTTGCCGCATGGATCTGGTTGTACGATATGGATCGTCACTGGGCAGAACCCATGTCGACTGTGCATCCGATGCGCCCAGGAGCAGTGCCGCTATACTATGCGGCATTATGCGGGTTCCATGGCTTAGTAGAACACCTCATTCATGCCTGTCCATCGGATGTCAATGCAAGAGGTGGATACTACATGGCCCCATTACATGCTGCGCTGGCTGGTGGGTGTCTAAAGGTCACGGCGTTGCTGCTACAGCATGGTGCCGACGTGGATGTCCGGGATAAGGAGAGTTCGACTCCGTTGCACCGAGCCTCGGGAGGGGGGAAACTCGACACCATGCAGTTATTATTGGAGCATCATGCTGATGTCAACGCACGAAACAGGACTGGAGAAACACCGCTAGATCTGGCTTCGGGCACAGGAGAGCTCGAGAGTGCTCGTCTGCTGCTCCAAAGGGGAGTAGTTGCAGATTGCCGGGACGGCAGGGGCTGGACTCCATTGCACACCGCATCCAAAAATGGGCACCTCGATATCGTTCAGCTGTTATTTCATTCTGGCGCATCCGGTGATGTACGGACCAGGTCCCAGAATACTCCGTTGGGCTTGGCATCGATGAATGGGCATGTCGAGGTTTCACGCTTCCTGATCGAGCACGGTGCAGACGTGAACTCCCGGACATGGGATGACTGGGTTCCGTTGCACTTCGCGGCACAACGAGGACATGTTGATGTCGCGCGGCTGTTATTAGACCACCGCGTAGACGTGAACATACAGGAAGAAGACCTCTGGACTCCGCTACATCTTGCATCGAGCCGTGGACACCTCGAGATAGTAAAATTGCTCGTCCAACGCGGGGCAGGCGTCGACATGCGGGACAACGACGAAGAAACATCCTTGTACCTTGCATCAAGCAACGGGCACCTCGACATCGCACGCTTCTTAATCGAGAGTGGTGCAAATTTGTCTTCCCGTTGTAACAAGGGCTGGGCGATACTCCATATAGCATCAAAAAATGGGCATCTTCAGGTTGTGGGGTTCCTACTTCAGTCCGGTATCGATGTCGATGTTCGGAACGGGAACGAACAGACTGCGTTGCACCTCGCATCCGGTGGCGGAAAACTCCACGTTGTGCAGTTCCTCATCGAGCACGGCGCGGATGTCAATGCCAAGGACAATGACGGCCAGAATCCACTGCACATTGCATCACAAAATGGGCACCTTGACCTCGCGCAACTATTGCTAGACCGTGGTGCAGATCCGAACATACAGAAGGACGACCTCTCGACTCCTTTGCATCTCGCTTCATCTAACGGGCACGTCAAGGTCGCGCGGTTGCTGGTACAACGTGGTGCGAGTGTCGACTCTCGCAACGACCTGGAAGAATCACCGCTTGGCCGTGCAGCACGAAATGGGAACATCCAGATGGTACTCTTCCTACTCGATTCAGGAGCGAATGTGCACACCGTTGATAACAAGGGCTGGACTCCGTTACACACAGCATCGTGGAGCGGTCATCTCGTCGTCGTAAAATTGTTGCTTAAGCATGGGGCAGATATCGATTTGCGAGGTAGGGACAATAAGACTGCAACTGACTTGGCATCGGACAACAACGATGGTGCGGTTGTAAACTTCTTAGCGGAGTACAAGGGAGATGAGAATGTTCGGGAGAAGATACGCTCGACTACGTTTGATACTTCACCGAAGGACGCTGACAAGGATGGAACGGACGATGGGAAACAGACATCGCTACACACAGCCGTAGAAGAGGGGAAACTTGAGACCGTACTGTCGTTCCTCAAGCGGGGGGCAGACCTCAACGCTCGAAACGCGGATGACAAGACCCCACTGGTTCTCGCAATCGAGAACGGAAACCTTGAGATCGCGAGCGTGCTTATTGAGCACGACACTAAGGTGGATTCACTGAACGATGAAGGGGCCACTCTGTTACACTGGGCATCGCAAGCTGGACATCTCGATATCGCGCGGTTGTTGATTGACCGCGGCGCAGATGTCAACGCCAGGACCGCAGAGAATTGGACTCCCATCCATTACTCAGCGTACTTTGGACATCTCGAGATTGTGGAACTGCTCCTTGCACGGGGTGCGAACCCACATTATCGGAATGACGCCGGTCAAACTGCATTCCAAATGGCGGCAAGGCGAGGGCACCGGAATATTACACAGCTACAGTACTCACGGAGCATGGCACAAAATAAGCATATCGCATAAGGTTCGGCGGATCATCGTGTCGCCGTCGATGCAAGTACTGACCACCTCTTTGCTTTCAGTCCTTGGTCATAACACGGAGGGGGCATCGTGCCGCTGTCCGACTACCACGACTATGTCATGCCCGCCTTTTAGTCACCAGTCAGAGATTCTATATTGGCTTTTACGTTGGAGAGCGTTGGAGAGAGGGGTCGCGCCCCCAAGGACTCGTGGAAGGGTTCAACCAAGGTTACTCTCCGCACTATATCTACTAGTCCCGTGACTTCCTCATCTTGTGACCTGAGGCTCTGTACCCCTTCTCCTTCCCTATTCCAATTGGACACTGCAGGAACTGTGATAGTGCATCTGAATGAAGTTGCGAAAATGCCCTCAGGGCTTTCAGGGAATGGATTTCGAAAAGTACGGTAGTATTTGTACATCCTTTCCCGCTTCCGTCAAGTCTTGTAGCCCTTGGTCCTGGAATGTGCGCTCGTGTACTAGTAGTAGGAACGAGTCATAGGATGTGATCCACGGAATTGGAGAAACATGTTGCATTCCTCAGCTCAGAAAAGCATGAGGATGTTTAAAACTGAAATCGGATGCGGAAGTGCTGAGATCTCAAGTTCTCCCGATTACGTTGAGGCAAACGAGTCGGCTTAGCGAAGGTGAATCCAATTGAATTAGAGAATCGTGCTACTTGGTGCAGATCCATTTGAGACAGTGTTAAAATTAAACACAATCATTGGCCATGGGGGACAGCGAGAGGAAATATCGAAAAAGTCAGATGCGTCAGATGCCTTCGTGCGAAGGGCAGGTACGGACATAATGCACTGGCAGGCGTGTGATGATGGAAAAAGTTATAAAGTGAAGAGAATGTGTGCAGAGGCTCAGTACTTCCGAGTCTTTACTCAGGCTGGTCATCGTATCATTGCGGTGATGCTAGACTTCAAGTTGCTGGCGGCTACACCGACCAGTGACTGGCGGAGACAAGCGCTTAACCTGTCACCCGGGCCGCCGTGTGTTGATAGTGGGACTCGGGATCCCGGACCGAGCTTGGCGCCTTTCGAGGCAGGCCATTGACGGCCCTCAGGCTTGTACCACACCGGCACGATTCCATTCACAATGACCACGGAATCTCAGTCTTTATGAATGGTTTAATTCAACGTACCGTTTTAATTCTTGCTTTTCGGCTGCTGAACAAGGCAAGGTCAACCTGCATATCCGGGCCGCTCAGAATCGGGAACTCTATTTGTTCGCCGAGGCTCGCCTCCGAGTCATAACCTACCAGGTTACGCAATGGCGCGTGTAGACTTGGTTTGTGGCGCATCTCTTACAGCAGCACAGTTTGCAGATGAGAAGGACCGAGGTGTTCGGCTGCCAGTGATTCGCTGCACTTGCGTTCCAGGCGACAAGATTTTCCATCTCTCGCGCTTCTGTCGTCATAATCACAGTTCCCGGTGAATTCATGCTGTCGAACACCCGCGTCTATTTTCCATTCCATGCCTCGGTAGCCGCAGTCAGCCTTAAGGAAGGGAAGTGTGCCCTGTGCCCTTCCATCTGTCATTTTCCCATCATCCCCTCTCAATAGCAGATCGGCTGTCCCTACTAGCTTCTTGCTATTCACAAATATGCCTCCCAATTTCCAGCCGATTCTCGAAGCATTGGACGACTATGCTAAGCAGACTGGGATCGACCTCTCTACGAACCCCTTTGCGAACAAGCTCCGCAGCTGCGAATCGCCGGGTGCTATCCTTGAGCTCCTTGGAGCCCAAGCGAAGGCATTTATAGACTATCGGGAAGGAAATAGGAAGTTGATTGACAGGCTTAGCCCCGTGGTAGAAGTCCTCCATGCCTTTTCTGGGATTCTTGACGAGGCCGCCAGCGTAGTGAGCCCAGAGATGAATTCGTTTCGCATAATTGTTTTGAACGCTTCCTCAAGGTATTCCCACCTACACATGCGATCCTCGTTGGGGTCGATGTTCTCTTCGCAGTACGTTTCTCCCTTGCTTTCTGCGACTAGACCCACGTGAAATGCCACTATAAACAGACAGCTATCGGAGTTAGCGCAAGCTATGACACACTTATGGAACTGTTCGAATGTATCGGAAATTTCCTCAAACGACTCCAAATTTATACGGAGATCCCCTTCACCCCCGCGATGACTGATATAATAGTGAGGATATTGGTTGAAGTGCTCTCCGTCTTTGCCCTCGCGACGAAACAAATTAAACAGGGGCGGTTCAGTAAGTGCATCCTTGTTAATAAATAGGTTCCCGACTCAACATGGTTCAGAGAAATTTGCGAAGAAATTGCTGGGGGAAAGCGAAATCGAGGCCGTGCTAGAGAGGCTAGATCGACTCACCGAGGCCGAGGCTCGCATGACTGTTGCTCAGACGCTCGAAGTGGTCCATGGTCTTGTCAATAACATGAAGACAGTCATGGACGGTGCGCAATGCCTGCTTAGTCGGTTACCGACACTTTACTAAACCAGTTAAACTAGATGGAAAAGCATCGACGGATGGTATAAGGAAGGCTCTGGGTATGTTGGTCTGCCATGGTGCAAGACAGGTGTGGCCAACTGACTACTGGTGCTAGTTACCATGCAGGAAACAGCTAATGAAATACACAAGATGAAACGTTCGCTCTTCCTCAACACTACCACAGATTCACACCCAATACTAATACCGCATGGCAGGTGACCAATTGCAAAAGGACATCCGAAACTGGCTCTCTCCTCCGGATCCGTCGACGAACCATGACATCGCATTCGATGCTTATCAAAGTGAAACTGCAGCATGGTTCTTTCAAGGTACCGTGTTTGCAACGTGGAAAGCCACAGGATCCCTGCTATGGATCCATGGGAAACGTATGTTGAACTCACCATTGGCGTCTTTACTGTCCTGATACCGTCTTGCTTTCATAGCTGGCTCTGGAAAAAGCACCCTTCTGTACGTCACCTCTCGCCTTCTTCCATTGAAGTAACTCATATCGTCCATAAGCTCCGCAATCATCCAGGACATCGAGCAAATGCGCGTGGCAGGGCTGGCCTCGATGGCCTATTATTACTTTGACTTTAGAGACACCACCAAGCAGGACGTCCGCGGCTTCGTCTCTTCTCTCCTTTCCCAGCTCTGTGCACAGTCTACCCTGTGCTACGATACCCTCTCCCGTTTCTATTCGGCGCACGATGATGGAACAAGAAAACCCATTACGAGCGCGCTTGCACAATGTCTAAGGGACGTGCTCGAGATCCCAGGGCAAGGCCCAATCTACATTATCGTTGACGCTCTTGACGAATGCCCTAATACGGGGGGGTTATCACCTGCACGCGAAAAGGTCCTCGAGCTCTTGGAGGACCTCGTCAACCTACACATTCCGAATCTACACATCTGCGCGACTAGTCGCTTCGAAATAGACATACAAAATGTCCTTGAACCGCTGACACCTCTACGTCTCTCTCTCCACGACGAAGGCGGACAGAGAAAGGATATCCTTGATTACATAACGAAAGTCGTCAACTCGGATCGAAGAATGCGGAGCTGGAGGGAGGAGGATAAAAAATTGGTTATTGACACGCTCTCACAGAGGGCTGACGGGATGTAAGCGATTGCTCTCACCGAGTCCCACAACAACTGTTCATGTTGTTACCAGGTATCGCTGGGTCGTCTGCCAGATCGACAGGCTGCGTCGAAGTTTCCCGGCGAGTATTCGGAGCGCTCTAGACGACCTACCTAGCACCCTGGAAGAAACCTACGACCACATACTATTGGGAATCGACGAAGAGAAATGGGAATATGCACACCGACTTTTCCAGTGCCTCACAGTGTCTATTCGTCCCCTTCTCGTCGGGGAACTCGCGGAGATTCTTGCCGTTCGGTTTGATGTGGGAGCGCCTCCGACGTATAACGCAGGTTGGCGCCCAGGGGACTCAGAAGAAGCAGTTTTATCGGCGTGTTCTAGCCTAGTCGCTATTACGAACGTCGACGGTTCCCAAGTGGTTCAATTTTCCCACTTCTCCGCAAAGGAATTCTTGATCTCCAATCGCCTCACCGACGCAGAAAAGAATCTATCCCGCTATCATGTTCTTCTCCACCCAGCGCATACAATTCTCGCGCAAGCCTCCCTCAGTGTCCTACTCAATCTGGACAATAAAATCGATAGAAATGCAATCCAGAAATTTCCACTAGCTATGTACGCTGCTCGTCACTGGGTCGACCATGCCCGGTTTGAGAACGTCTGGCCAAACGTTCAAGACACGGCGAAGCGTATTTTCGATCCAGGAATGCCACACTTTGCGACATGGGTCTGGATACATGATATCGATTACCCTTTTGGGGAACACATGTCCGCGACACATCCAGCGCGACCAGAAGCGACTCCATTGTACTATGCTACATTGTGTGGGTTCAAAAGCCTTGTGAACCACCTCCTCGTTACCTGTCCAGGGGATGTCAATACCAGAGGCGGGTACCACGGCTCTCCACTGCATGCTGCGTTCGCCAAGAGATACGTTGATGTTGCTGTGTTACTGCTTGAGTACGGAGCGGACATAAATGCCCTTGACAACGAGAGCTTGAGTTCACTGCACAGAGCGTCACGAAGCGGACATCGTGACGTTGTGCAGTGTTTACTCGAGCACCGTGGGGATGTCAACATAGTGAACGGGAAAGGGGAGACCCCGCTGCATCTGGCGTCGGAGGAAGGGGAACTCGAGGTTACACGATTATTAGTCGGGCACGGCGCAGACGCGAACGCCCGGGACGAAAAGGGTTGTTCTCCACTAGACGGAGCATCGCGATGCGGACATCTGGATGTCGTGCGGCTGTTGTTAGATAGCGGCGCAGATGTGAAGCACAAGGACAACAACGGCTGGACCCCCTTGCACACAGCATCGCGATACGGTCGCTCTGACGTCGTGCAAGTGCTACTCAACTACGGAGCGGAAGTCAACGCACAGAAAGAGGGTCAGCGGACTCCATTACATCTCGCATCACGCAACGGGAACCTCGAAATCGTACAGTTGCTAATCCGGCACGGGGCAGTTGTTGACATGCCGAACCAGGAGCAGGAAACCTCGTTAGACCTGGCATCTGGCGTCGGAGCACTCGAGGTTGTACGCTTCTTGATCGAGCGCGGAGCAAATGCGAATCGTAACGACAAAAGGGGCTGGACTCCACTCCACACAGCATCGCAAGCGGGGCATCTCGATGTTGTGGAGATGCTGCTGCAGTGTGCGGTAGACGTCAACGCGCGTAATGTGGACGAGGACACACCGTTGGACCTGGCATTGGGCCACGGGAAGGTCGAGGTTGCCCGCTTCTTAATCGAGAAAGGGGTCGATGTGAATTCCCGCGACAAGAAGGGCTGGACTCCGCTCCATACAGCATCAAAAGCCGGGTATCTTGACATCGTAGATGTGTTACTTCAGCATGGCGTAGATGTGAACATCCGCAACGGGAACGGGGAAACACCGTTAGACCTGGCATCGGGTCACGGGAAGCTTGACGTTACCCGCTTTCTGATCGAACGAGGCGCGGATGTGGACTCCCGCGATAAGAATGGCTGGACCCCATACCACACCGCATCACAAGGCGGGCACCTCGACGTTGTCAAATTCTTCCTCCAACGTGGTACAGAGGTCGATGTGCGGAATGCAAAGCAGCAAACACCATTAACCTTGGCGTCGAAACAGGGCAGACTCGAAGTTGCACGCCACCTCATCGAGTGTGGTGCGGACGTTAATTCTAGTGACGTCAACGGCTGGACTCCGCTGCACTCAGTATCACGATACGGACATCACGACATCGCACGGCTGTTGCTCGACCAAGGCGCAGACGTGAATGCGCAGAAGGAAGATCGCTGGACTCCCTTGCATCTGGCCGCAGGAAACGGGAACTTCGATGTCGCGCGGCTACTCGTTGAGCGCGGCGCAGATCTTAACATACGAAACGGAAAGCAAGAGACTCCTTTAGAGCTAGCATCGAACAATAAGCAACTCGACATTGTGCTCTTGTTAACTAGGCGCAGTGGTGATGTGACTTCCCAAGACGACGTGGGTCAGGCTCCCGTGCCGATTGGGAACCCGAATGACGCTGCGTCACCACGAAACCGGAGGAATACAGATATCTCCCATGTACGAGAGACGGTTTCATTGCGTCGTGCATCGGAGAACGGCGACGTCGACATCGTACGGTCGTTACTCGATCATGGTGCCGATGTTAATGAACGGAACGCCAACAACGAAACACCATTGGATTTAGCGTCGAGTCATGGGAAGCTCGAAGTTGCGCGCTTGCTTATCGAGCGTGGCGCGGACGTGAACTGCCGGGACAAAGCTGGCTGGACCCCATTGCATGGGGCGTCACGATTTGGGTATCCTGACATCGTGCAGTTGTTGCTCGACCATGGTGCAGATGCAAACGCAAAGAAGCAGGACCACTGGACTCCACTACACCTCGCATCATACAACGGCTACCTCAAGATTGTGCAGATGCTGCTTGAACGTGGTGCAGATGTAAATCTACGGAACGGCGATGGCAGGACCCCATCACAAACAGCATCGGCAAAGGGATATCAACAGATCACGCGATTGTTGCTGGAGCATGGTGGGCGTTGATCGTAGGGTCTGTCCCTCGCGAAGGCAGGGTCATTCTTCAAGCTTGTGTGCGCCATTCTCTTTTCTTCCTGCTTTCGCGGCCACTACTGACGTTGATAATACCATAGCATCAATCCTTCGCCGCGTGGATAGCATAGTAGTGAAGTCACACACATATCTTTGCTGTAGTTGTAGATACAATACGATTGGCGTAGCTAGTAGCCCATGAGTTATCAAGGCGTAAAATACTTCTTCAACGAATGCGGGGGGAAAGGCCTAAATTTGGGGATGGGGTAACCGATACAGTAGGTCCACGCAAGGACTCGGATGCTTTTTCGCGGCAAAACTGCTGCTTGCCGTGGATATGAAATATTGCCGCGTGGGAAAAGTCCGTTTGAAGTCTGCTCCCGCTCCGGCGCTCCCGGCTGGTTGGCCCGGCGGGCCCGATCCAGCCGTGCTGCGTGCTGCGCATCGCCCTAAGTAGGGCTTAGTGGGGGGCTCCTTGAACCGCTACCACCACCATGGTACGGATTCCCACGGTATCAGCCGGGGCAAGGATTGATGAGGAACGTCCTCACCATCGAAACACCATCGGCCCCCCCCACGAGTCATACCAACTCACACCGTCCCATCATGGACACCCGCCCACCGGCGACAATCTTAACTATTATATACCATACAACCCATGTACCTTACCAACCCCTCCGTGAAATACAGACTAGTAAACCTCCAAGACCGCATCCCCCCAAACCTACTGATCCACCAACGGCACCAACTCCTTGACGCCCCACCACCACAACCGTTGACCCTGCCAGAACAACCAAATCCTAATCCATCACAATGCCACCAAGGTATCTGACAAGACCAGCGATGAAAGGGCCACCCACGTAAGCGCATCGACAAAGGCGGCTGAGCCTGAATACCCTCTATTGTTCAATGCCACACACGCACACGCACACGCACACGCACACGCACACGCACACGCACACGCACACGCACATGCACCCGTGCCCCCCTCACCAGGTCGATCAACAGATGGCACCACACCATCAACGCACGTCTCACCGATGACAAGATACTCACCACAAAAATCAAACGGGACAACCCGGACAAGAAGTCCGCCCAGACAGTCAAAAGTACTTGGGAACATGTCCTTAGAAAAACACGGACCTCCCAGATGACTGGATCAGCAGTCGAGAGGTTTTAGTGGGTAGGAGGACACGACACACCTTGCCTCCGTAGGACGCGTGCCCTGAGTCCCACACTATCCCCCATCGGGATGTGCATAAGTGCATTTTACCTCACCCCGGTCCTATCGGCCCGGCTACAGCGTGTTAGGTTAGGGCTGATCCTGGCAATCTCCCCTGCCCAACAATTATTTTCGGTAGACAGCGGTACATAGCTAACTACGAAAATAAACGCTTTCCTTTTTTTTTTTTTTTTTTTTTAAGTAGGGCTTAGTGATGACCTTTTCAATAGCTTACCTAGGCATGATAAGAGGGCTATTTTCGGAAGCTTTCCTATGATTACCCCAACTGTCCTCAGGCTATCACCAGTCGACACTCTCCGCACCTTTCAGGCCCATGGCTTCTACTTGTCATACAGTGACACCCTCGTCCAACTTCCGATTGATTCTCAATGCGTTGGATTCCTACGCCACGGAGACAGGGATAGACCTCGCTAGAAACCCCTTCGCAGATAGACTACAAGAATGCGATTCTAGTGACGAGGTTCTTTGGCTACTCCAAGAGAAAGCGAAGGCTTTCAAAGAGTACCGAGAGGGAAATAGGAGGTTGATCAATTGGCTCAACCCGATCGTGCAGGTCCTGCATGCGTTTTCTGGCGTCCTTAATGAGGCCGTCAGTGTGGTGAGCCTCATATGCCTTGTTCTTTTCGTACGACTGTCTTACCCCTACTGTCCAATATACAAGGTCCCATTGCAGCCAGCAAAAGCGATCTTCGTTGGGGTTAATGTTCTCCTCTCTGTACGTACCTCCCTTACATTCTTCAATCAGATCCCAGTGTGACATAATATGCCAGGCAGCCAGCGGTGTCACTTCGAGCTATGACGCTCTTGTTGACCTTTTCGAATGTATCAGAAACTTTCTCAGACGTCTCAGTATTTATACCGAGATTTCGTTCACCGATGGGATGAAGGATGTAATCGTGAAAATCATGGCCGAAGTACTCTTAGTCCTCGCCCTAGCGGCCAAACAAATCAAACAGGGACGTCTTAGTAAGCGCATCCCCACCAACATGTCGTCAACGACTGAATGTGCTACAGGGAAGTTTGCTAAGAAGCTGTTAGGGGAGAACGAGATCGAGGCTGTGCTACAGAGACTTGACAGGCTCACCCAGGAGGAGGCTCGGATGACTGTCACACAGACACTTGAAGTTGTCTACGGCCTTGTGAATAACGTGAAGGCGGTCATGGACGGTGCGTCAGGCCTTCTGACCTGGTTTCGGGTATTTCACTAAATTGTCGTCTGGATAGATGGTAGTGTGTCGACGGATGGTATCCGACATGCTCTGGGTATGTTTGTCTAGCGTATCAGTCTTTTCCCAATTCACTGCAGGTTGCTAGCTGCGATGCAAGAAACGGCAAGTGAGATAAATAAGCTGAGACGTTCGTGGTTACTCGATGCTGCCACTGTCCGCTATTGAGACTGAAAATGCCTCGCAGGGGACCAATTGCAGGACAAAGTCCAAAATTGGCTTTCTCCTCCGGATCCCTCCACGAACCATAACATTGCCTGCGAAGCATACCAAGCTGGAACTCCAGCATGGTTCTTTCGGAGCAGAGTCTTCGCCAAGTGGAAGGCGATAGATTCCTTCTTATGGGTCCATGGAAAACGTATGTTTTCCTCAACATTGGTCTTGTACAGCGTTGATGACGTGCTTTCGCAGCGGGTTCTGGGAAAAGTACACTTCTGTATGTGGTACTTTAACGTCCTTATCCGGCGTACACATACACTCTACTAGCTCTGCAATCATCCAGGACATCGATGGCATGCGCGTAGCTGGATTAGCTTCTATGGCTTATTTTTACTTTGACTTCCGGGACTCCGAAAAGCAAAACCTCCGCGGCCTGGTGTCTTCTCTACTTTCCCAGCTTTGCACCGACTCCGATCCTTGCTATGACATCCTTTCCCGACTATATTCCACTCACGCTGGAGGCAAGCGGCAGCCCTCTGATGGAGTACTTATCGAATGCCTCAAGGACATGCTCAGACTCCCAAATCAACCTGCGGTCTACATCGTTGTGGATGCTCTTGATGAATGTCCCAATACCTCCGGAATGCCGACAGCGCGTGAAAAAGTCCTTACGTTTGTGGAGGAGCTTGTTGGCATGCACCTTCCAAACCTACACATATGCATTTCTAGTCGTCCCGAGATTGATATCCGAGCAGCTCTCCAGCCTTTAACACCTCTCCGTGTCTCTCTTCACGAAGAGTGTGGACAGAAGAAGGTCATCATTGATTACATAAACACTATCGTCCACTCGGACCGAAGGATGCGCAAGTGGAGGCCAGAGGATCGAGAATTGGTCATTAGGGTGCTGTCACAGAAAGCTGATGGAATGTAAGTCACAGTCGTCATAACGCCTCAAAACAGTTCCTCATGGGGCAACACAGGTTTCGATGGGTTCATTGTCAGCTGGAGGTGCTACGTCGCTGCTTTTCTGCAAGTATACGGTCTGTCTTGGAGGAGTTGCCCGAAACTTTGGATGAGACGTACGAGCGTATATTGCTCGGCCTCGATAAAGAGAAACGGGAATACGCATCCCGTCTCTTCCGATGTCTAGCTGTATCCATTCGCCCCCTTCTTGTAGACGAGCTCGGCGAGGTCCTGGCGATTCGTTTTAATGCCAGACCGCTTCCCCAACTTAACGTAAATTGGCGCCCAGAAGACCCACAAGAAGCTGTGCTGTCTGCCTGTTCCAGTCTGGTGGCGATCGTCGACGTCGACGGCTCTCAAGTCGTTCAGTTTTCACATTTCTCCGTCAAGGAATTCTTGATATCAGCCCGCCTCGCCGCCGCAGGAGAGGATCTCTCCCGCTATCACATTCTTTCCGAACCAGCACACACAACTCTTGCGCAAGCATGCCTCAGCGTCTTACTCCAGTTGGACGGCCGCATCGATAAGGAAACCGTGAAGAACTATCCGTTAGCTGCTTACGCTGCTCGGCACTGGGTCGACCATGCCCAATTCGAGAATGTATCATCGCGCATAGGCGATTTAATGGAGCGTCTCTTCGACCCCGATAAAGCACATTTCGCTGTGTGGGTCTGGATGTACGATATGGACCATCACTGGAAGACCCACATGTCTACTGCGCGACCTACGCGTCCAGGAGCAGTCTCGCTGTACTATGCCGCACTGTGCGGTTTCTATGGCCTTGTAGAGCGTCTCGTTCGTAGCCACCCGTTGGACGTAAACGCTAAGGGAGGCTACCACATGACCCCATTGCACGCTTCGCTCAGTAGAGGGCATCACAAAGTCTCCCAATTACTGCTGAAACGGGGAGCAGCCGCGGATATCCGGGACGATGAAGGCTCGACGCCGTTGCACAGAGCATCACGAGGCGGGCACCTCGAAACGGTGCGATTATTACTATATCATGGCGCAGATGTCAACGCACGGAACGATGAACAAAGCACTCCATTGGATTTAGCATCCGGCGAGGGAGAACTTCAGATCTCCCGCCTATTAATCGAGCGTGGCGCCGACGTGAATTCCCAAGACAACGTAGGATGGACTCCACTCCACATAGCATCGCGAAATGGACATCTCGATGTCGTGGAGATATTACTTCAGTGCGGTGTAGACGTCAATATACGGAACGCGAACAAAGAAACTCCATTGGACCTAGCATCGGGTAATGGAAAGCTCGACGTCGCGCGCTTGTTAATTGACCACGGTGGCAATGTGAACTCCTGCGACAAAACGGGCTGGACACCCTTCCACACCGCCTCACGAAATGGGCATCTTGACGTTATAAAGATGTTGCTTCGATATGGTGTCAATGTCAATGTGCGGAACAAGAACAAGGAGACCTCATTAGACCTGGCGTCCGGTCAAGGGAAATTTGACGTTGTCCACTTCCTGATCGACCATGGTGCGAGCGTGAGTTCCCGCGGGAAGAAGGGCTGGATCCCACTTCACTGGGCATCACGATACGGTGGAATAGGGTGAGAGGGGCAAAGGGGGCGAGAGCGCACGTGAGAGGAAGTCACGAGGTGCAAGTAGACATAGCGCATGATGTAAGCAGAGAAGAGCAACAATCGGTACTGAAACCACTCCATGCCGGCGCGACCCCACCTCCCAATGTGGTGACGAGATTGGTCTTCGGCACACGCACAGCAGGCTGAGCACGCCAGTGCAACCGAACACGAGCAGAACGAACAGAACCAAACACGAGCATGAGCACACGTAAAAGAAAACGCCAGCATGGCACCAGCACGCCGAGCACTGCCCCCGAGAGGACCGGGAGGCAAGTTTATATCACTAAGCACGAGTAAAAAACCCGACCCCCCACCCAACGAGAGTCCGACGCGCAACACGGACACACCTAACAGTTCCATCCTGAGCTCCCTACCGGGCAGCCTCGCCACCTCAGCGTTTCCCAGCCCATTCGTAGAGAGCGAGAACCTAGACCCGAACGACAACGACCCACCCCCCCTCAGCCCATCCAACAGCGAGCTTAACATCGAAAACCTTCTCACCTTCCCCCCAACCGCACCGACAACAGCCCCCTCCCCTCCACCCAC
>QLOS01000064.1:0-16016 GCA_003313725.1 Russula sp. MG48 | reverse complement strand
TCCTGGGCCAGCCTTCGTCATTCGTCCCATATCTGCATTACCTCCTCCGGTTCTGACACCCACAATGGTTGTTACGACATGACTGGTCGTTGCCATGTCCGACATCACGGCTGCCGGCGTCTCTTGCCACTTCGACCATGCTCACGCGTTCTGCGTTCTCACCAATTTGCAACACGCAAACAATTCCCTGTATTTTCGGCACCAGGAAGGGAGGAATAGTTAGTGCGGGTGATGAAGGGCACATACGGGGCGATTCGGAAGCAAGCGAGCAGGATTTGGAACACAACATTCCGTGGTACTGTATGGACTGAGGCTTTGACTACCTACGCGACACTTTCCACTGACCAATCATAGTGTGTGAAGGACTATAGTCTGAATATTTGCCATTAGTTGCAATGTTAAGGCATGTTGTGAGTTGTGTGTTGTAAGTTTGATGTCTTGAGGCCTGATGTCTCGAGTTGTTGACTTGCGATGTTCCGATGTCGGATGTCACACTGGATATGTCCCCAATGTAATCTGGGGAATAATAGGGATTAAATTAGAAATATTTTTTTCTGTATCATTAACATGAACAACTCCAAATTATTGTCAATGAATGTTCAGAGCACATAAGAATTTTATAAAAGTTTACATTGTAAATGGCATCACAATGTATCCAGTGGCATTACCCTTTCTTCATTGTAGAGTACATTGTGAATAAGTTCAAACTGTTTTGCATGCCCACATTTAAAACTTTTTTGAATTATGTTTTGCATAAAATTAACATGAAATCATGCATACCATCCTAAAATGCCCACAGTGTCTGCTGCTGCCGCTGTTGCTGTGTGCTGTCACTGGGCCATGCCCACATGCTGTGCGCTCTAGATGTTGTGTAATAAAACTAGATTACAAAAGTACTATAAAGACAATGTAAACTACACCACGCTGAGCAGCCCAGCATCCAGATGCTGCTGCTATGCATACTGCCACCGCTGCCGGTGTCGCCTGTGTCACCGTCGCTGTCGCCTGTGTCACCGCCATCATCACATGTGTTGCCTGTGTCGCCACCGTTGTTGCCTGGGTCGCCTGTGTCACCGCCACCTGTGTCACCTGTGTTGCCGCCGCGGTCACCTGTGTCACCTGTGTCGCTGCTGCAGTCGCCTATGTCGCCGCCGCAGTCGCCTGTGTCGCTGCCGTTGTCACTGGTGTCGCCGCCGTTGTTGCATGTGTCGCTGGTGTTGTGTTATGGCTCGACGGGCCGGTAGCACGACTTGTGCGATGCGAGACTGTGTGCGAGACGCATCACGTGAGTATGATGTGAGAGCATGCGCCTATGTGTGAGTGACTGAGTGCGAGTTGCTTTAGCACGAAGGTAATGTGACCCTTCCCACATGACTGCAGGGATGACGAGTGCCTTTGAGTAAACGCGAAGTAGGTAGGCGTCTAGATAAGGATGATATCTAGGAATGCGTTCCAGAACTGAGTCTTGCAGCGACTCAGAGAGGCGTGTGAGACGAAGCAAGTTTCTTACTGCTCTCAGAGGGCTAGACCACGTCTGAGAGAGGAAGCGGTGGTGAGGGTTTCAAGACTAGAATCGATTGCGAAACTAAGTCAAGCTTAGGGCTTGACTGGCGTAAACTAGAGCCCTTTTATAGGCTTTACAGGAGAGGTCACGTGCTACTGCCATCTGAGTCACAACAGTGATGCAGTGCAGTCTAGATGTGACATAGGGTCACATCTGTGAGTCATCGTAGGGATCAGCCAATAGTGTAAGTAGAGCGCACAGCAGAGGGCTGTGCCGTATCAGTATCAGTCACGAGTAACGTGAGGCAGTATCTTATGAGCGCAGCCTGGTCACAGGCTGCGCTGCCAAGCCAGATCACATCAGTCACAGCAGGAGTCATGGTAGGTAAAAATAGATAGTTCGGGCCGTAGTAAGCGTACCAGAGATCGTAACAGTACGCCCCCTCCTAAGGGGGAATGGCTGCCACAGCATTCAGGCGGGAGGAGCAGTGCGCGTGCGCCGGAGCGGGACAACCTGACGGGGAGGGGAGACTTGCCTTGGTCGAGTGCGAGGAGTGATCCGCACTGGGAGTGCGGCGACGACGTCGGTCTGGTGGGTGGCAGGGCGGCCACGCAGGTAGTAGTCGAGGGGTGGCATGACAGGTCGCGCCAGTATCTGGTCCAGCTTTGGACCGATGCGCGACATGACGGCAGCCTCATAGAGGCGCAGCTCAACGAGCCTCAGCTTGTCCCGCAGCTCATGGCTGCGGTGCACAAGGGCAGCATCCTGCTCCAGCTGAGCAGCAGAGTAGTTGTTGCGGTTCGCCGGCAGTCGAGTAAGATGGGCGTACTCGACAGCGAGCTGGTGATGGAGGGTGTGGATGCCAACGTGGTATCTGTGTACGTCAGCTGCTAGTCCCGGGTCCCTGAGGTCCTCAACCAGCTTGTCAACATGACGGCGATGGGGGTGATTCCTGTTGAGGGCCAGGAGGTCCCAGTCATCTATGGCAGGGAGGTGCTTGTCGTCATGCGGCTTGGCGTACAGCGGCTCAGCAAAGATGGGCGAGGTCATGGTCAGCCGCCCTAGAATGAGGGGCTCGTCAAAGTTCGGGAAGTGGGCATAGTACGTGGCTGGGATGAGACGGTTGTTGTGATTGGGGACAAGGATAATGTTCCGGTCACCTGGGTTGTTGTCAAGTCGATTCCAGCGCAGGAAATAACCATCGTAGCCGATGGTGTTGACTGGCTGGCCATAGCCTGGTGCTGGGGCATTGACAGTGATGATGGGAGCTCCTCCTCCTTGACTGAGGGCGGCGGCGGCGACGTTTGCGTAGCTGCGGAGTGGCGCAGTGGTCGTGTCAGTGGTCTGCTGGCCCATGCTGGCGGTGGTAACGGCGGGATCCCTAGAGACTGCGCCCTGCTGCTGTGGTAGTCGCTGAGCATCTCTGTCAGCTGTCGTTCTCGACGGGCTCCACATGGCATGTCCGTCACCGAGTTGTACAGGAGCGTTGCAAGTGCCGCAGAAGTTGTCTGCGCTGAGGGGGTGGTTGGCGTAGTCTGAGTGCAGGCTAGGGACCGGAGAACCTCCGCCAGAAGTCGGTCGGCTTGTTGCTCCAGGTCGAGGGCCAGCTGAGGAGTCGCGGAGGGGACTGGTGTCACCATCCAAGCTGCTGGTCTCATCACTGTCAATGATGGTGAGTATGCAGGCGGAGAAGGGGACCTGCACGGCACGGGCGCCGCTGTCATTCTGAGGGCTGGTCGTTGTCGTAGGGGTTGGACTGGTAGGGCTGCTGCTGCCTTTCTCTTGGAGCTGTTGGACTTGTTGTGTGCCATCGGTGGTCATGGAGAGCGTGGAGTAGGCTGGTGGTGGAGATGGGGTGCGAAGAGAGCGAAGTGGTGATGTTCCTGCTGAGCTGAGGGTGGTTCTTATAAGCATTTTTCGAACTGCGGTGGAGTTTTCTCAGTGATACTTGAGTACTAATTTTAGCGCATGTTTCAGGTTGCTGCGTGGCTCCCATGTGTCTTCTGCTGCGGAGTATCCTTTCCATCTGATGCGGTACTGAGGGGTTTTCACCTTTCCATATAGGCGGTGGTCTAGAATGGCCTTGACTTTGTACTCTGCTTCTCCATCGATAACATCAGGAGGCGGTTCTCTGAAGTTCTGGCCATGTTCGGGGGTTTCTATGTACGGGGTCAATAAACTGGCGTGGAAGACGTCATGGACCTTTCGGAGTTTCCACTGCGGGGGTATTGCGATTTGATATACTACTGGGGATATGACGTTGATGATGGTGAATGGGCCGTATCGTCTGGCTGCGAGCTTGGCATTTGGCTGCATGACTTGGATGTTCTTTCCTTCCAACCAAACCTTCTGTCCTTTCGTAAATGGTCTGTACTTGGATCCTTTCCTGTTGGCGACCATGGTCTGGGTGTTTGCGATCGCTGTCTGTGCTGCGGTGCGCGCTTCCTTGATGCAATCGAGTCACTCGTTGATGGACAGAACTTTCTCAGATCTTGAGGGCTGATGGGCGCGCGGGATGTGTCCTAGTAGGAGTTCAAATGGGGTTTTCTTGGTTGTGCTGCTTGGCCACGCGTTGTGAGTGTATTGGGCGATGGGTAGTAAGGAGGCCCAATCGTCCTGCTGGTGGTTCACGTAGATGCGTAGGTACTGTTCAAGCCATTGGTTAGTTCTTTCCGACTGGCCATCTGTTTGAGGGTGATAGGCTGTGCTGATATTCTGAGAGATTCCGAGGATCTTGCATAACTCCTTGGGGAAATGCGAAGTGAAGTGTGTCCCACAGTCACTGATGACCTTGTGGGGAATGCCGTGATGCGGAAAGATGTTCTTGGCATAGAGTGCAGCTATCTCCGGTGCGGTACTGGCCTCGTGGCAGGGTATAAATATAGCTGCCTTGGAGCAATCGTGATCTGTGACTGTGAGGATCGAGTCGAAACCCTGTGATTTAGGGAGCTTAACAATGAGGTCTAGGGCCACTGTCTCGAATGGTAGGGCTGTGGCGTTCGTGGTGATGGGTATGATGGGTGGCGCTGGCTTGGTTGTGTTGGCTTTCGTAGCTTGGCAGGTGGCGCATCCTTTGACGTAGGTGAGGACTGTTTGTTTCATGTTGGGCCACCAGTAGTTTTGCGCGATCATTAGGCAGGTTTTGAGGATTCCTGGGTGGTCGGCAGTCTGTGAGTCATGGTGAAGGGAAATTACTCCCCTCCTAAGGCTGTTGTCTGCCATGACAACCAGGCGACTGCCGTGCCACCAGGCTCCACCGGGCCGGCGTTCCAGTGGGTAGGTCTTTGCCCACGTGCTAAGAGTGGCTCTGTGGTCTTTCTGTTTGCTGATGACGTCATCTTCCAAATCTACAGCCTCCACGGCGTTAGTGAAGAGTTGGTTGGGGAGTGCGATGACTTCCTCGTTGTCATAGCTGGCGTCGTTGAAGTCTGGTCATTGAGACAGGGCGTCGGCCCTATTGCTTGCCCCGGGGCGGTGGACCAGGGTGATGTCATAGTCTCCCAGGGTCAGTATGTAACGCGCTATGCATCTGTTAATTTTCTGGGGCGAGCGATAATACTGGAGGTTCTTGTGGTCTGTGACGACCACCACCTGGTGTTGCATGCCCATAAGGAGATGGTGCCAGTGTTCCAGGCCCCGTACAATAGCGAGGAATTCTCGATCCCATATGGGATAGTTGCGTTCTGCGGCTGTGAAGGTTTTCGAGTCATAGCCTACTGGGTGTCGTCTGCCCTGGGCGTTGCATTGGTACAGGATGGCGCCTGTTGCATTCTGAGACGCGTCCACTTCTAGCTCGTAGGGGCGTGCTGGGCTGGGTTGCCAGAGGACTGGATCGCTGGTGACAATGTTGATCAGTTTGTCCACCGCATTTGTGCATTTGTCGGTCCAGATGAAAGGCATGCCTTTCTTGAGGAGGTTGGTGAGAGGCCTGGCGATTTCCGCAAATCCTGGGATGAATGGTCGCTGGTAGCCTAGTACCCCTAGCGTTGATCGCAGCTCCTTGACGCTTTTGAGGACTCTGGGCCATTCCTTTATTCCTGTAAGTTTGCTGGACTCTATGTGAAGCGATTCTCCGTCAATGATAAGTCCGAGGTACTTGACACACCTCTGTTCGAAGAGGCATTTCTGTGGTTTGAGGAAGAAGGATTCCGCTTCAAAGAGGTCTAGGAGTTCGTGCATGATGTGCCGGTGCAGCTTGAGGTCAAGTGGTGTTGCGATAAGGATGTCGTCCATGTAGACGAAGACCATCCTGGGGTATTTTAGCTTTAGGGGTCGTAGGAGTCAGTCCATGACTCGCTGGAAGGTACTTGGTGCGTTGCACTGGCCGAACAGCATTACCTTTGGCTCAAAGAGTCCTTGGGGCATTTTGAAGGCCGCCTTCCACTGGTCACCTTCCTTGATGCAGACGTTGTGGTATCCCCATCATATGTCGAACTTGGTGAACAGGGCACGGCCCTCAAGGTTCCTGGTTAGCACAGAGATGTCTAGGAGCAGGTATACATCACGGATGGTCCAGCTGTTCAGCATTCGGTAGTCTTGTACTGGTCTTAGTGAGCCGTCCTTCTTTTTGATGAAGAAGAAGGGCACTGCGTAGGGTGACTTGGACAGCTGGATGTATCCCTTCTCTAGGTGTTCCTGGATCCACTTATCCGCTGCCAACATTTCCTGTGGGTTGAGCGGGTAGACTTTGCAGTCTAGGGTTGTCGGCGCATCTGGTTTCAGGGTAATGGCATGATCGTCTTCCCGTGTCGGCGGGAATCGCTGTGCTTCCTCCTCAGAGAACATGCGCCAGTGTCGCTGGTATTCTGGGGGCACGTCCTGCGCTGTGGGCGCCGTGCGTTGCTGGTGGGCTTTGATAGCCCATTCTTGTGCTATATTGGTGTGGTTAATTCTGAGGACGAGCGTGTCTCCTTCCTCCCACTGTCGCACCCTTAGCGTGGCCCCTAGCAGCTGCGCGTATCTCATTAGGTTCTTTGGGGGATCCAGGGCTCTCCTGCTGGTGATTTTGGTGGTGAAGGGATCGCCGCCAATTTGTCCTTTCGTCCAGTCAATTTGTGGATTGAAATGCTGCAGCCATGGGAATCCTAGTATGATGCGGTCTCGTCCCAGATTGGCGATGTAGAAGCGCTGTACGCTTTCATTCTTGTTTCTTGATACTAGCAGGTCACAATAGCTTATTACACGCCCGCTGCGGTTTTCAGTGCTGTCTACATTGTAGAGTAGTTGTGGTTCCTTTAGCTTGCGGGGAACCAGGCGCAGTTGTCGCACCGTCTTTTGGTCTATGAAATTGTCTGTTGCCCCGCTGTCTACGAGGGCTTTTTCCTTGGCCTTCCCATTCGTGCTCAAAAAGAGAATATCAACATTGACGCTATTTCGATGAGACACGTACATGGTACATATGTGCGAAGCTTGGTCCCAGGCCGATAGATCAAGCTTCTTTAAAAATCCAAGTCCTCAGTAAGTATAGTATCATAGACGCCCCTTCGCTCCTCCGTGGTCATGGAGCGTATCTGGGTGACAACATCGCTGGTTGCCATCTGGGAGCTGGTCTGGCTGGTGCTATCGCTTGGCGTGAGCTCTTCCTTTTGTATTTCCGCAACTCGCGACGCGCACGGTGGTCTCGCAGCTTGCTTTTTGCGACACTTGTTCGCTGTGTGCCCCACTGCCTTGCAGTAGAAACACTTATTCTCTTTTCGGAGTTGTTGGCATTCTTCGTTGGTGAGGGGCCCTCCCATGCGCGGTGGCGTGCTTGTCTGTGCCGCGTCCACGTCCATGGGTGCATAGCCGTTGTTCCTTGGCTTCGTGGCTGGTTTGTTCTGCGTTTTGAAGAAGGCGGGGCGAGGGACGAAACGTCCCCACTGTGGCGCCGGCCCTAGATCAGCGTCAATCTGCGCTCGTCTGAGTACTTCTTTTCTGGCGGCTTCCTGCCAATCTTCGATGGCAGTTGGTATGTTTTCCCGGTTCATGACACTGAGGGCGATCCCTCTGCGGAGTCCCCTTTTGAACTTTTCCAGGGTCCCCTGGTCGCCCATTGTCCAGTTTGAACTGATGACATAGTGGTTGAACGACACGATGTAGCCGTCAATGTCGCTACCCTGCATCTGGAGAGCCATTAGTTTGTTGTACGTGTTCTGGGCCTTGGCCGTGTCCATGAAGCGATTTTTAAAGTCCACCTCGAAGCTGTTCCAGAGGGCTTCATCAGTTTCTGCGATCCTGTTGATAGCGCAGGTGGTTTTGTCTATGAGACTGGCAGATTGCGCATCCCCCCAGTTGTCGATGAGGGGCCCTCTGATGAACGATAGGGCAAGCGCTACTCTAGCATACGGGTTGGTCATGTTTTTGTCAGCGCGATTCAGAATCCTGTAGAGTCTGAATTCCCTGAGGAAGGCCTCGCTTTTGGCACAGTCACCTTCGAAGGTCGTGGGCTCCTTTCCTTTGAGCCGTCCATTGGTCTGTGCTGCCGCTGCAGCAGGTGCTGGTGCGGCCATTGCTGATGGATTGGGTGGCTGGAGTATCGGTGGTGGTGCTGTTGGCTGTGTTGCTGCGTGTGCGATTTGTAGTAGATGCGGGGTTGCGCCCGTTTCTGGTTGAAGCGGATTGCTTCCTTGTAGCATTGCTACGTCTTGGAGTCCTGTGCTGAGGAACTCTTCTATTGGTGTGATGACCTGTTGACTTGGTCCTGGTGTGGGCTCTTCTCCTTCGTCTGCGCTTTGGAAGGAGGATGCGTTAGCGCTAGGAGGATCTACCTCGATTGCTTCTGGCGATCCTGGCCTGAGGGAGCTATGGCCTAGTCCTGTTTCGTTGCTGTTTTCTCGGTCAAGGAGTCCTGCGAGGCTGGTGATGTAGCTTCCTTGATTGTGGTCGAGGATATACCAGTCGTCATTGATGTATTCGATAGGTCTTTCGACGATTCCTACCGCAGTAAAGAGACGGATGTGATAGCACCAGTGGGTGTTTTGCTGATTGTGTCACCAATAGGCCTCGCCTTGACGTAGTCTGGGAGGTCATCCTGGGTTCTGACAGGGACTCTGGTGAGTGCGTCTGCGCGGATGTCAGCTCTGATTATCTCCAGGGTTACTTTTCTTCCTTCTACAAGGGAAAGCCTGCTGCCTCGAAGTAGGCATTAATGATGTGTTCAAGTTCTAGTGCGACGGCGTGGATTTCTAGGAGGATGCGATCCAGGAGTACGTGGACGTCACTATACTCTCCTATGCATGTGTACTGACAGATGCATGCGTGGGTTTCAACGTCGTTCTGTGCCCGGGCGAGTTGCCTTTCTGTCCAGGCAAGGGCTTCTGCTAGTTGATCTGGGTCAACTTCTGCTGGTGTGCGGTACCTATGAGTTCTGCATTGTCTCTCCAGAGTGTTGGATTAGGAGCAAGAGGGCGAGTGCTGCTTCAAGGGCTACAAACTCGTCCTGCCACTCTTTGTATACTTGGTCGAAGACGATTACTTCGATCTGGAGGGACCTGTGGAGTTCTGTGGGGCTTGTCACACACGTGACGGGGCAAATGAGTTTGTGTTGGTCTGCTGCTTGGTCGATCTGCTGTCCCCAGCTATCGAGGACGAATTTGCGTTCGTAGAGGTGTCCTAAGTGACCAAGATATTCGTCGTATGTGTTTACTTCCAGTGTTGCTGCGAAGTGTGCAGGCTTCCTTGCTATACCAGGTATAGTCTTTTATTGTGTGCCGTGATATGGGCAGTACTGGCTTCTGCAGAAGTATGCGTGTAAGCCCGCGTGTCTTTCTTGATGAGTTTCGTGTTTCGCTGCTCCTTGGACGAATTCTACAGCGTCGGCGGAGGCTAGTATCCGGAATGTGCGGATCGTGGGTGGTCTAGGATACTCTTCTTTCAGGTGAGTTCTGATGTGGTGGCACACCATCCACAACGGTGAAGGAAGCTTGACTTATGTTACAGCTCGACGGGCCAGTAGCACGACTTGTGCGATGTGAGACTGTGTGCGAGACGCGTCACGTGAGTATGATGTGAGAGCACGCGCCTATGCGTGAGTGACTGAGTGCGAGTTGCTTTAGCACGAAGGTAATGTGACCCTTCCCACGTGACTGCAGGGATGACGAGTGCCTTTGAGTAAACGCGAAGTAGGTAGGCGTCTAGATAAGGATGATATCTAGGAATGCGTTCCAGAACTGAGTCTTGCAGCGACTCAGAGAGGCGTGTGAGACGAAGCGAGTTTCTTACTGCTCTCAGAGGGCTAGACCACGTCTGAGAGAGGAAGCGGTGGTGAGGGTTTCGAGACTAGAATCGATTGCGAAACTAAGTCAAGCTTAGGGCTTGACTGGCGTAAACTAGAGCCCTTTTATAGGCTTTACAGGAGAGGTCACGTGCTACTGCCATCTGAGTCACAACAGCGATGCAGTGCAGTCTAGATGTGACATAGGGTCACATCTGTGAGTCATTGTAGGGATCAGCCAATAGTGTAAGTAGAGCGCACAGCAGAGGGCTGTGCCATATCAGTATCAGTCATGAGTAACGCGAGGCAGTATCTTATGAGCGCAGCCTGGTCACAGGCTGCGCTGCCAAGCCAGATCACATCAGTCACAGCAGGAGTCATGGTAGGTAAAAATAGATAGTTCAGGCCGTAGTAAGCGTACCAGAGATCGTAACATGTTGCCGGTGTTGCTGCCGCCGCCGCTGCCTGTGTCGCCACCGCCATTGCTGGTGTTGCTGCCGCTCGCTTGTGTCGCCGCCACCATCGCTGGTGTCGCCACCATCGCTGTGGCCGTTGCTGGTGTCACCATCATCGTCACCACAGCTGTTACTGGTGTTGCTGCCATTGCCTTGGCCGCTGGTATTGCTGTGGCCATTGCTGGTGTTGCTGCTGTTGCTAGTGTTGCCACTGCCGATATTGCCCCATCACTGTGATGTCGCCGCCATCGCCATGCTGTCACTGGTGTCACCACCGTCGCTGCACTGTTGGTGGTGTCACCACCATTGCTGCGCTGTTGGTGGTGTCGCCACCATCGCTGGTGTTGCTGCTGTCACTGTAGCCATTATTAGTGGCTGCTGTCACTGTGGCCATTGCTAGTGTCGCCGCAGTCATCGCTGCGGCTGTTGCTGGTGTTGCCACTACCATCGCCAGTGTCGCCAGTAGGGATCAGCACAGGTAACCCATGGGTACTTCCAGGACAACCTGTACCCATACCTGGGCCGACCCGGGGCTGCAACCCGGCAGGTTACTGGCCATGTGTTGTGGTGGGTAGGGCCGTGACAGGTTGTGACTGCCTGCTCACGTTGTGACACACTCAAAGGCCCATGAAGCTATGAATAATGATAGACTTCTATGATTGGACACTACAGCAGATATTGTACAGTATAATAACATAGCTGATATACTAATAAAGGTGTTGCAGTTGCGAGAGATGAGGTTGGCTGGCGTCGTGGCGATGATGGTGCTGGTGCGGCGGCCGCAGCAGCGATGGTGCTGGTGTGACGCTGGTGTGGCCACCATGTGCTGGCGGAGGGGTAGCAAGATCGCGGGATCGCCACAGCTGCAGCGGCAGCGACGGTGCTGGCGCGGCACTGGTGGGATTGCCGCAGCGGCGACGGTGCCGGCGTGGCACTGGTGTGGCCACCGCATGCTGGCACGGGGGTGGCAAGATCGCAGGATCGCCACCGCCACGGCAGCGATGGTGCTGATGTGGCACTGGTGGGATTGCCACGGTGGTGACGGTGCTGGCATGGCACGTGGCACTGGTGGGATTGCTGTGGCGGCGACGGTGCTGGTGTGGCGTTCGTGTGGCCACTGCAGCAGCGACGGTGCTGGCACGGGGGTGGCAAGTTGGCAGTGGCGGCAGTGGGATCGCAGCGGCAGCAGCAGGATTGTGGCGGCGGCAGTGTGGGGTTGGTGTGGCCACCGCAGCGGCGACGGTGCTGGCGCTGGTGTGGCCACGCTGGCACAGTGGTGGCAAGATCACTGTGGTGGCGACGGTGCTAGCGTGGGGCTGGTGTGGCCACCGCAGCGGTGACAGCGGGTGCAGTAGCTGCAAGGTGTGGCGCGACAGCGATGACGAGGCAGTGCTTGTGCAACGGCGATGACCGTGCTGGCGGGGGCAGAGGTAGTGGCATGTCGTGGCGCGATGCCGATGGCGATGACTGTGCCGGCAGAGGTGGAGGTGGTGGCGGCAAGGTGTGGCATGATGGCGATGGCGACGACAGTGCTGTGGACACCCCAGAAATGTCTGGGCGATGTGCTACAGCTCATCTACATAGAAGAGAATACATTAGAATAGGATATAATAACTTAGTCTTACCAATTGAGCTCACGCAACGGCAATGACGGTGCCGGCAATGGTGGTGGCACGGCACTGGTGAGATCGCAGTGGCGGCGACGGTGGTGGTGTGGCGCTGGTGTGGCCACCACAGCGGTGACGGTGGTGGCAAGATGGCGGCAGTGGCGGCAGTCATAGCTATCACAGGCATAAAATATGAACTTGTATACCATAACTTGTTGACCGACTGTTTCAGAGTAAAAATACAGAGAGTAGCCGCCTAAAGTTAAGAAAAGACAGAGGGAAGGTGTACCCAAGATGATATGTACACATGAAATTGAACGGGTGGACCGAGCACATGGACAAAATCCAACTACATCCACAAAGCAGAACATAGGATAATTGAGTGGGAGATAAACACAAGACAAGAGGGAAAGAGGAGAAACAAGGAATAGATAGGTACAGAACCAGAATGTCAGGGAAGAGCGTTGAGCGAGATAGCCCATGCTTGATCAGTCTGAGGTCTCCATTGAGCGGTCCCAATTCCACCTGGGACATCCTATCCCCACCTGCAATATCTTTCATGATGTTTGGACAAAGCTGGCTTTGCATTGGAAACCTGGGGAGAACCTGCGTGGCCCATCTGACAGAGCCACACAGAAAGGCCCATCTACATCACTTCAAGTTACAGTCATGGTACTGTACTACGCCATGCTGCCACTGGCACCTTCGCCACCACCAGCACTGTCATTGCGGTCGCCCAGCACATACTCTCATACTCTCGTCATGAGTTACCCTTCGCTTGTGGTGAACCAAGCAGCAAGTGATCACTGCATCTCTCCACACAATTAGATGACGAACAGCTGGCAAACACTAGGTTGAATGGCATGCGACCACATCGTGCCCAGATCCGAGGACCTCCCCCTCATCCTGAATGTACGCATACCCATCGTCCTCCCCATTCTGTCCAAACTAACACCCTTTCTAATCATTAAAGCTCTAGTCTACGTCTCATCCCTCGCCCATGTCCACCTCTTCAATCGGGCCTCAGCTGAGGGCGACCAACCTATTTGGCACCCTCACCTCTATCACACCGCCCACGCCGCCCACGCACCTCCTCGAACAAGGCCATCGCAGTCGCACCATGCCACACCACCATCTCCACTGCTGCCAGCATGGTCATCACCGTGAGCGCCGTCATCGCCATCGGCGTCGTGCCACGCCATGCCGCTACCTCCACCGCTGCTAGCATGGTCATCGCCGCCACACGAGCACCACCATTGCTGTTGCCGTTGTGCAAGCAGCATCGTCACTGTCTTGCGGTTGCCATCGCCGAAGCACGAACACCGCTGAACAACCAACCGAACTTGAACGCCGCATGCAGTCATTTGGGGAGCTCAGGCTCATCATGATGCTTGGCATCTCTCCTTGAATAGTAAGTTTATTAACTTGTGGTAGATGTTAGTACTAGGAAATATCTTTCAGGTGGTTTACAGTATTGTCATCGCCCTTGCTGTCGCACCAGCGCCAGCATCGTCGTTGCTGCCGCGGCTGCCATCCTGCCAGCACCGTCGCCCCCCTGGCCGCAACCCTCGCCAGCACTGTCGCCGCCGCCGCCACCGTGATCTTGCAAACACCGCGCTGGCACTGTCGCCGCTGTGGTGGCCACACCAGTGGCGCACCACCACCGTCGCTCCCGTTGCCATCTTTCCAGCACAGTCGCCGCTGCTGCCGCGGTCTTGCCAACATGGCACCGGCACCGTCACTGCTGCGGTGGCCACACCAGCGCCGCGCCAGCATCGTCGCAGCTGCGGCCGCGGCGCCAGCACCATCATTGCTGCTGCCACAGTCTTGTCAACATCATGCCGGCAGCCACAGCTGCGGCGGCCACGCCAGTGCCACACCAGCATCGTCATGGCTACGGCCGTGGCACCAGCACCATCATTGCCGCGTTGCCAGCCGCCGCGGCCACCATGGTCTTGTCAACATCGCACCAGCAGTCACTGCTGTGGTGGCCACACCAGCGCCGTGCCACCACCGTCGTGGCTGCAGCCGTGGTGCCAGCACCATCATTGCCATGTCGCCAGCCAATCTCATCTCCTGCGACTGCAATACTTAGCATTCTGTACAATCTACTCTTCCCCTACTATTTCTAGAATAATAAAACATGTGTGAATTGTGTGAGTGTGAATTGTAAACTGTTACTGCCACCACTGCTGTGATCCCACTGATCGGTTAGTGGTGGCAGACTGGCAGCTGCCAGGTTGGCTGCCGGGTCCCGGGTTGCTCACTGGTGACCCGCACCTGTACCCGCCACTACCTGCCATGTGACCTGCCCCGGGTCACCAAACCCATGCTGATCCCTAGTCGCCGGTGTCACCGTGGCCATTGCTGGTATCGCTGTGGCCGTTACTGGTGTCGCCACCGTCGCTGTGGCCATTGCTGGTGTCACTGCCATCATCACCGCGGCCGTTGCTGGTGAGCCGTCACCATTGCTGGTGTTGCCACAGCCCCCACCCCTGCCGCTGATGCTATTGCCACAGCTGCAGCTGCAGTTGTTGCGCACATACGCACCTTCGTTCATGCTCGTGCTACCCTCATTTGTGTGTGCTGGGGCCAGCCATTGTTGAGTACCTGGAACACATAGTTAGCATATAAGGACTACTATCTTACTTACCTGTGAAACTTAATGCAAGTGCAGTGGTGAAAGAAGCAAGACCGAACCATATGAGAGTCTCTATGACTCGGAGCGAAATCCACGACAACTTGAACAGGAAAAGAGCCCAGTCATTGGCCATGTCACAACGTGACACAAATGCTTGTCAGTGTGACAGTGCGAGAAGTCAACTTAGAGCTTTTTCAACTCATGTTCATCCCTCAAGGTCCCTTTGAAAACACCCCAACTTCACCCCAACTTTCAGCTTAAGGCTTTTCTTTTCTTTTTTTTTCGTGTATCATTCCTAACTGACAATCACCTTGTAGGTACACAATACCCTGCCACTACGTCGCCAACACCCTTCTCACTCCCAAATGCAAGCCTGGGGTGGTTTCACCGCCACATCACCACCCCCTCCTATGCCTTGCTGCCACATTGCCACCTCCCTCTCACTCACCTGGGGATGTTTTTTGTTTTTGTTCATATCATTCCTAACTAACCATAGCCCCCACAGATTTATGACATATGACATCTTGCCGCCACGTTGCCAACACTCCCCTCGCTTGTAAATGTGAGGCTGGTGTGGTTTTGCCCCTATGACACCACCACACCACTGCCACTACCCCCTCTTGCCCACAAGTGCAAGCTGTGGGCATGGTTTTTTCCTTTTCTTTTTCTTTTCTTTTCTTTTCTTTTTCTTTTTCTTTTTTTTTTTTTTTTTTTTTCTTTTTTCCCATTCATACTACTAACGCACCCTTACTATTCCCTCATAGCTTTACCACCTCCACCTCCAGCCTGACCCTGTCGCTCGGGATGCGCCTGTGCTAGCACCATTACTGACCCATGCGGCCAATGACAGCTAGTGAAGAGGTGCAACATGACACGATGCAACGGATGGGGTGCAAACCTGATGGGTGCTGACAGCAGGATCCACATCGAGCTGCCCAAGTCCATGCTGGCACCTGAGCCTCTGGGGGTGGTGCGGGCATGGTGACGACCACAACCATGACCCGGTAACACAAGCTTGGGTAACATTGCCTCCTGAGCTCAAAGGTACGTCTCTTTTTCTGTCAAGTTTTTTTTTTTATCTATTTAGTCTCTCTGAATCTACAGGAACTGATGACGATGGCAGCAGCACCAACAGTGATGGGGGCACGACCCCGTGACACTGCAATGACAACTGTGACGACGACCATGACAACTGTACTGCAACCACAACCGCGACTATGACCATGACCCCGACCCTGACCACAACCACAACCATGACCACGATCCTGACCATGCCCACGACCGCATCCACGACCACCGCACCTCAACCACCGCGACCACGACCTTGATGACCGTGATCGTGACAACTGCAGGTGACGATGACCACAATGACTGCAGGCGACAACGACTGCGATACTGCAACCGTGACAATGACAGCAGCGACACGGCGACAGGGATGATGATGCCTGGTCTAGCAGGCTTGGGGGTATTTTAGTTCACATTAATAACAATGTATATGTAGTTTAAAAAACCAATAAAATTAATTTTTAATTTCCTTTGAATGAGGATGACTGCGGGTATGGGTAGTGTGGCAAATTGTACCATGGTGAACCCTAACCCTAATAGAGATAACTGCTCC
>QLOS01000062.1:0-20182 GCA_003313725.1 Russula sp. MG48 | reverse complement strand
AGAAGGAGAGACATAGCCCAACTCTATGTCTTCCCGGACAACCTGGTCCTGTATGTGCGGAGTCCAATAGCTGTGAAGATGTCCCGAGCAGCACCCTGTCCTCCCAATATGGCCTGGTGGATATTCCGAGACGGTTTTGTATGGAGATCAGTCGGCTACGGAGAATTAAGTCACCATGAGGCGTAAACTTGAACACGTACCGAGAACCTCGAGAATGGCGGCGACCTTACATATCAGTTCTTAGTTGCCCATCTGACGTCTTCCATGAGTGCGACAAGCGAGCGATTGCTCTGCCAGACCAAAGATAGCACAAGCTGTTAAGCATATGATGTTCTCCCCTTTCCATGAACAGCACCTTATGTACAATAATGGCCCGACCCAGCCAGGATTTCTCCAGCTGCTTGTGGCTTATGATGACTGTTTCAGCCTTGTGCTCCAAGGGGCCGGGTCATTGGGTGAAGTAGGTCACCGTAGAGAGTACGTGCTTGGGCTGGTAGTTCGTGTATTTCATCACAGCAGGAAGCCGGTTGGCATGTGGTCACGGCAGGCAGCGAGCGCCCTCATCTTGGCATTGTTTTGGAGTTGGTCGGGGTGGGTCACTGGGTGGCGTAGTACTGCTCGGCTTCTGCCTCGAGTTGCAGCTTGCGTCTATTTTTGAGGGCGGCCAGCTCGTTATGATACCAGATGTTGGATTTCTATTCTACGGCATTTGAGATCGTAGAACATGTGGCCCGTCATTCAGTTGCTTGGCATAAGTGGTCCGTGGGAAGGAGGATAGCGTTGCAATCATCCTGGACGAAGAGGCAGTTTGCCTCATCCTCGTCAACGTTACGGATGCAGGGGTTGCAGACAAAGGTCGTCATAGAGAACGTTTTCAGGGCTTTATGGAGGTGGTCGAGGTGAACGCTGAGTTCACGGGCAACCTCCCAGTCGTTGCCTTTGAAGAGAGGGTGGTCGCCGACTGACTGAAGAATGGGCTTCTGAGGGGCGATACAACTTGGATATGCGAGCACCGCGGAGCACGTGGAGATAATGTCCTTGACAGGTGGACCCATGTGTGAGGGGGCAGCTCTCAGTACTCCCCGATGCCTGCTTCAAGGGCCCTGGTGACGTTGTGGTATCGTTCATTGAATTGAGAATTGAATTCCACTTTCTCTTCGTCGATCTCGTCAGAAGCGCAGGAGGGAAGCCCCAGGAGGGGGGATTTTGTTGAAGAGTTTGTAGAGGGGCTCCTTGAGAAACGCCAGTTACATGTCAAACACGAGCACGGCTATGGTGTGGGTACTCGGACACTGGAGAGGATGCAGATGTATTATCTATGGTTTAGGACGGTACACGAGGATCAACATTCAAAGCAGCAGGCCGCGAGAACACCAAGCAGTATCTGCCGGGATGGTGGCGTGAGAGAGAAAGGACGGTGTTATGCGAATTCCCTTGTGGCAACTGGGAGCGAGAACGATGCTTAGTTAAAGGTGCTGACAAGTTGCCGGCATTCTCCGAACCAAGACAGGGAAGGGCGCATATCTCCGTGACCCGTTCGTGTGGGTTTCGGGGTAAAAACGAACAGCAATAACAGGAATACCGAGACTGACGAAATACGAAAGTCAACGGATACAGAATTGTGTCGCGCATTGCGGAACAGGCACTAAGGAAGGCATTGAATAGCGAAGATGCTTCTAATTGTAGAGCTCGGTACCGCCGTTGCCATGACCCTGTCAAAACAACCCCTTTCATTTTTAGTATGATTGTCCTGAACAACAATGTATGGAACTCACAGGCCACCAACGTTGGGCGTCAAATGATCTACAGAGACATGACACTCGACACTTGTAGTTTCGGAAGTGAAAGTTGCCAGAGACGCATCGAGTGCTAACGTCGGCATATTTGCAAAATGCTGAAATAACGCACACCCAAAATGTGTCCATGCGACCCAAGGAACTGACCTCGATCCGAGTCAACACTGGTTTCGTTGTTTCTCATGCTAAGTATGGAACTGGGTGAAGAGACTCAATATTTCCGCCAGCTGTGTGGTACGGTACGCGGACCGCCGGGACCGCACGGGAATGATGACATGGGTCACAGAGGATATGAATCTTGTGAATGGCACCGGACGAACTATGAAGGAAGAAAGAAGAATGAGTGGTGCACTACCAGCCTGAGATATTCATGTAGAACTCACTATGATTCGAGCCGTTCAGTAAGGTTGGAAGTTTGCCACGGTGGCCAAGTAAACGTCACTGCCGCACCCTGCATGGATACAAAGACTTATTTATTATCATGGCGATAGGCTTAGCCCCCGCAGAACTCGGCAGATGGGACGAACGTTCAGGAGATGAAGGCATGAATGGTGTTGAAGGAAGGAAAACTGTACTCCGACTGGCTTAGCTGGCGGGCTTGCATGCATTTATAAGTGTATGAGGTGCAAGGCGGATGGCTGGACTCGGATGTGCCCTAGAGGATTGGCAGATGTATTTGGAGGAGACCAACTAAATTCTAAACGGTCTCTACCCCGACCACTGCAACACGACTGACTGGACCAGTCGCACAACAGTGAATGCTCAAAAGGTGGCCCTCGAAGTGGCATGTGCCTTTTGGGCCTCTTTCAGTAATTAGAGTCACGAGATTCAAGATTCTAGCGGGCTCAATTCTGCCTCAATCTCCTTCTTTCATTGGTATTTTTGGTTTAGATGTTGTCTCTACAAGTATGAGTTTGTGAGAGCAAAGTTGCCAGAGCTAGATGATCTTCGAGAGTGATGAACAAAACTCATAGCACCTTCAAGAATTTCAGTCTCTCAGCAGCTCGTCGCATTGCCACAGATTGCAGCCTATAGCAGGCTAGTACCAGTATAAGGATGAGGAAAGAGTAAGAGAAAACCGATAGTGAAAAATTACAGTAATACTCGAACGCGACTCTTTCTCTTATCATATCCTCATCATATGCCTCCGTTTGCTCTCGAGAAGCAAGTCGCCATCGCCGCCGTGTCCCGCGCTTGCGCACTCACAACAGCCGTCTTTAACAAGCTCGTCGCCGGCGAGACCCTCGTCAAAGGCGACAACAGCCCCGTAACCGGTGCGCCTCCTCCCAAAACATCCCGTTTTCCGACGAAAACGTAATAATATCCTATCTCTCCCATTCAGTGGCCGACTATTCCGCCCAAGCGGTCGTCAACGCCATCCTCTCCCAGGCATTCCCGGACGACCCCATCGTCGGCGAAGAAGACTTGGCGACCTGCGCGCCGCGATGAGCGAGAGCTCCGCGCACGCGTCGTCGAGCTCACGGGTGATGTCTTGGCGCTGCCGCCGCGCCTCCACACCGCGTGAGGCGGCGCCCGCGGCGACGAGGACGATAGTGTCGAGGAGGACGACGAGAGCGAGAGGGTAGAGTGGGGCCTTGGAAGGCGGTGGGGCGCCGAGGCGCTGCTCGAGGCTATGGATAGGGGTGGTTATGCCGGTGGGCGTTCAGGACGTACGTACCTTTTCGTCTTCGTACCCCTGGGGGATTGTTTTGTGTGTCGTGTCTTAAAGTTTTCTTCGCAGGCATGTGGATGCTCGACCCGATGGACGGGACGAAGGGGATCTTGCGCGGCGGGCAGTATGCCATTTGTCTCGCGCTGCTCGTCGATGCGCGCGGAGCTGGGCGTCATAGGCCGTCCGAACCTGCCCTTCACCCCTCACCTCTCCTCCTTCACAGCAACGACGACAACCCAGGAAGATGCGGCTGAGGCGCACAAAGGCGCTCTATTCGTCGCCGTGCGCGGACAAGGCACGCACCAGTTCCCCCTCGCGCTCTCACCCTTACCAGGTAGTGGTGCGCAAGCGCCACGGCGGCAGCGGCGGGGACGGCTGGACATATCCCGTCTAGCGCTGGGCGACCTGTCCTTCCTCGAATCGGTCGAAAAAGGGCACGCGGCGCTCGACACCCATGCGCGCCTCGGCGTGCGCGCTGCGCCCGTGCGCATGGACTCACAGGCCAAGTATGCCGCGCTCACGTGGGGCGATGGAGGTGGCGGCGTCTTTCCGCGACTGCCGGTAGCAGGGAGGGAATACGAAGAGAAGATCTAGGTGCGTCGGGCCCTGTGCGGCGGCTCTCACTACAGATGATCATCATGATCATGGTGGTTGCCGCTTTTTTTTTTTTTTCATGCACTGTGCTCACATTCTCCCTCCCTGCTCTCAGGACCACGCTCCGGGATCGCTCCCCGTCGACGAGGCCGGCGGGATCATCTGCGATTCGCGCGGTCACTCGCTCGACTTTGGTCGCGGGCACACGCTCGGCGAGAATTTTGGTGTCGTGGCCGCGAAGGAGGTCCATGCGCAGGTGATCGAAGCCGTTCAGGCGATGCTGGCGGAAGAGGAAGAAGGTGAGGTGGCGAGGGATCCGCGGTACGTGACGCGCCTAGCCCCCCCTCCCTTGCTCCCAGCTGGCGGCTGATGTTTCTGCCCGTTTTAAGCAGGTGAAAAAATTAGCGGTCGTAATAAGCTCTGAAGTTGCCAAATAAAGTGTAAGAGATTGATCGACATGACCCACGCTCGCGGTGTCCCGACGGAACGCAGTCCCTACTGCGATCGAAAGAAGAGTGACGTTTCTACGCCCGTTTTCAGTTGGCATAAGTACCCGTTGGGACCGTATAAGCCAACTGAGCCGGTAACGATAATACAGGATATATAGAGGGGAACTATTGCTCTGCGAGTGACGACAAGAAAGTGTCCTATTACTACTTGAACGAAGGATGGGGCAGCCTGGCAGGAAAACAAAAAACAAGCCACCCAGTATCTCACTCGGCAACGGGTAGGCAGACGACAATCAATTCGGATGCCGCAAGTGCGTTGAAAAGAGCGAAGGCCACCGCCTACAGGAGGGCAAAGAGTCCAAGTCTGAGTGCGTTTGGCAATACACGACGCTGCCATGTGCCGCGCTGCTTCCTCAAAGGCATGACGTTACACACCCAGGCAGACAAAACAGACTTATATTATACGAGGTGAGTAAAAGTGCCACACACAGAAACACGTAGACGGACTTTGGCTGCACTTTCAATGATGTAGCGGTCTCTCAGCACGGGGCGGGCCGACAGCGACAGCGAGGCTGTCGTCGTGCCTTGACCCGCTGCTGTCAGCACCCAGCACGAGCCATACAGTACGTCGATGAAAGTCCAGAGTGCAGGATACATTTTTTGTTTCCAAACCAAGTATTGGGTGTATGACGAAAAGCCCCTGACAACCTCAGTGTTCTCCTCGTCCCACTCCCGCAGAATAAAATCCCTATAGAAAGAAGGTATAGACAGTGACATGAAGTTGATTCTGTCATTGCAGATGCAAATACTAGTACTAGCTTCTCACACCAAAATGTCTGCCACGAGTGATGATCCAGTTGTACGTGGGTGTCGGTCCCAGACAGGGCGGACGTTGACAGTTTTAGATCTGTGCTTCGAGAGTCAATAACATCAATAGTTGGTTCAAACAACGCCAATACCATCACTAGGAGTCACCCCCCCCCCGAGACTACCGAGAAGACCACCACCACCACCACCACTACCACCACCAAGGATATCATTAAGGAGAGGACCAACAACCGGAATACCACCAAGGCTACCGCCAAGACCATCAACTACGTTTGGTTGGTCAACTTGAAGAGCATGGATTTAAGTAGAGCATAGACGTACCTGGTCCCGGTGGTGGTGGCGGTGGTGGTGGAGCAGCAACAGCAAGAATGGCAAGAGAAAAAGCTATGATGGTTTTCACAAACATCATTGTAATCGCAGTGAGTCAGACTGGTAGAGGATGATGGAACGGTCAAGGGGTGAAGACCTTGGTAGAAAAAGGAGGGAAGTGCCTCAGCTTTTATACCCCAGACAACTTCGGTCTCCATCGGCGGAGTCCAACGACGGTCCTCTCGATATAGCTTGGGCTTGGTAGACATTCGGTTATGGGGATCGGTCGGCTATAAGAATTGAATCATCATGAGACCTAAACTTGAACACGTATAGTACAGTACCCACTGCGGCCACTTGTAGAGCCTCGAGAATGGCGGCGACCGTCCAGATATGTTATTAGTTGCCCATCTGACGTCTTCCATGAGTGCAACAAGCGAGCGATTGCTCTGTCAGACCAAAGATAGCACTCTTGAGCATATGATGCTCTCCCATATGATCCAGACGTCCGAACAGACGAGGAAGTGACCGCTGTACAGTAGACTCCCTCCTAACGCATACCTCTCGGGAAAGGCCCAGAGGTATGAGCTATTTAGGAGTATGGGGTATGCGAGAGAGCCATACTACAAAGGTGCCAACTTGGGAAATCCGAAAATGTATGTCCAATGAGGGAGTATGGGTTATACCTGGTATGTGTTAGGAAGGAGTCTACTGTATCCTGACCGCTAGTGTCGCTTCCGGGGGCTGCTTCTGGCCTGCTGTCACATGTGTTAAGATGAACAACACAACTAGACGCCGTAGAGGTAGCGCCGGAAGCCGCGGGAACTTAAAATAACGGGTTAGCCCGGGGAGGGCTCGGAAAATAGTCCAGGTCTCGGCTGCCATCCATCCTGCGTGCGCTCACCATAACTGCTAAGAGCCTGTCAGCATTCACAGCATGTGCTATTCGGGGTGTAACAATGAAACCGCAGGACAGGTTTTCTTCGTCCTCAATCACCAGCCAGACTCGGCCGGTGCAGCTCAACGGGATCTGTGCGCGTAGCATCTCTCGTCCCTACCTTCGACCTTCAACCTTCGCCTATTTCCCCCCCTTCCTCTAATTACTGATGTGGGCGTTAGATGTTGGTGTCGCAAGTGCCTAAGTTAGGCCGTGGCTGGGTTGAAGCTCCTGTCCCAAACACCCCCCTCTCTCGACCCCGACGCTGCCGTTCTGCTTTGTGGGCCCATATCAACAACTGAACGTGACAGTAGCGCTCCTCTACATATGCCATAAGCCAGGCTCCAGCACAGAGTACAGTAGTTTCACTATCACTATCGGCGTCATAGGTTTCCCAAAGTCGACGACAGCCGCCCGCCCAATGCCAATGTCGTCGGGCGCGTATCCCTTCACTTCATCGGTGCAAGGCTACAACTTGCATTTCACATTGGGATGCCATGACCATGTAGAGCGCCATGATCGAATGGGTCCTCTGTGTTCCTATTATGCCATGTCGCACAACTCTACGGCATCGACAATGACTCTATCTCCGTCAAGGTGTGCATCTCATTTCCTTCCGTCCTCTCGAACCCAGTGGCTAGATGCTGTACTGTACTCTATCAATACAATTGAGTCCCAGAAGAAACGAGTAACTAGTAGTGACTGCTACTGAAATCTCAGGCCTACCTGCGCGGATTCAAGATGGGCATGTGCGTATGTTAAATGAACGAAGTGTCTTCCCAAGCGACGGCCACGTAGCGGCACTCCACGCTTAGAAAAGGGAGTAATATCTCTGTTTCCGATCCGAACAAACACGCTGTGCGATGGCGTCGGGCCGTCCAGAATGAACAGCTGGTGCCATCCAGGAGGTGAAACGTTCGTGTTCGGCGGCGCAGTGACGGTGCAGACGTTGCCCTGGCACGAGAAGGCCGGGAAGATAGTGCGACCTCCCATCATGTTGCCATGAGTGCTCGACGTCGCCGCAACGAGCGAGACCCGCATGCCAGACGTCTGACCCAGGAAAAGCTGCACGTTGATCTGATGCTCTGCCGTATCGTCACCACCGGCTGCGTGAAGCCATTGTTCAGGTACGGTTGGATGAACCCCTCGACACGCAGCTCCTCCGGTAATCCTGGCATTTGGGGGTCTGAGCCTGAGATGAGTACGCGGTCATCGGGCGCCCCGGAGTGGTACATCCGTGTGATGGTTGTGCTGACGAGGACCGAAATACGCGAATTGACAGGCTTCGAAGGATCGTAGAGGAGCGCCTGCAGGTTCGGGTCACTTGCGAGCCGGCGACACCCTCATGTGCGCCGTATAAATGTGCCATCAGGGAGCGCAACCATGCAAGGCATGACACGCTTCGAGGGCTATATGCAAGGATGTGTTAGTGTCAGTCGGGAAACTCATGTAAAAGGAAGGAACGCGATCGATGACCTAGGTTGGGTTGGCTGGCTCAGGCTGGATGGAAACACAATTGCCCAGGCCGGTCTTAGAGTCGGAGCCATCGCATGTGAGTACAGCGATTGGGTCCATGTAGGGAGCACGTTAAGGCAGGAGGTCAAATGCACCTGACATCCCGTATGTACGACCAGCAGCGGAGCTCGTGATAGAACCGGGAATGTTAGGGAGGACCGTGGCTTTGACTGTGGCAAATGTTACCGGATTGAGCAGCCTGAGGCGTGTTTCATTATAGTATCCTGTCCTTGTCAACAAGGTGAGTCAAGTAAACACGCTACGCGAAAAGACACCCGACAGACACCCTCACCGTGAAATCAAATCACGTTAAACACTGACCCCCCCCAACACCCTCCCTGTACCGTAGACCGCGGACACGCAAGACCGGCGCCCCGCGACACCAAGCCTATCGGAACGGACGACACGAGGAAGAAGCTAACGGATGCATACTAGTAGAGCAGGCCAACACACGCCCCACACCAAGGTCCGCCAGTCACACCCACATCCCACCACAACTTCCCCCATGCGAATTGCTACGTGCACGACTCCACCGAAGCCCTACGATACGCCAAAATTGCCCATAATAAGGCAAGGGAGAAGGTTTCATAGGCAGCAGAAATCATTGCAGAGGAGCAGATTATATTAGATCCACGGTCATGTATAGTGCTACATAGGGTTCTGTACCCCAAGGCGCACAATAATGGATTCGAAAAGAAAAAAAAATCCTGTCCTTGTCAGTCAGCAAAGCCAATTCTAGAAGAAAATCAATCCACTTGAAACTGACCAACAAAGGTGAGACCACTTGCAGTGGGAGGACATGGAGGAATGGGTATAGATTATTTGGGTCCGTTGGCTGAGCCAGCTGAGGAAGACCTGCGTGTTGCTGCCCGGGCCAGGAATGCGAGGAAAGATCTCAAGTGTCATTGGCCGGGACATTGAATGACTTGCCTTCGGGCCTGTTTCTCTGCCAACTGCGAGGACGCTGCCATTAGTCATAACGAGTGCGGTGGGATACCAACGCCCACTCTATGTGATGAACAATTGAATTTGAAGACTGATACACGTGGTTGGAGAGATGGGTGTGGTAAGCGTACCTGCCAGTGGAGTTGGAGGGTGTTTGGATCTTCCTCGCAGTCATTAGTGCCGTTGATGCCAGGCGAACCGTCAGGTGCGTAAAGCTGGACACCGAAGGTTGAGGTATCAGAATAGCCACCAACATTGAGGACACGTGCGGCCTTCGGCTACTTGTCGGGAAGCACGACTACACCGGAGCAGAAAATATTCGTCTTGACATGCATCTTGCGCCAAGCATGAGAAAAATCATCGACAAGGCTCAAGTCAAGTTCGTACGCGCCAGTGGAGTTGTCGAAGTTAGGCGAGGGACCCTTCATGAGAAGGACACCTTGGCGTTGACGCCGACGGTAGCAAGCCATGTAAGTGCAAGTACGGGAACGAGGTACTACGTTGAATGCTAGTGAGTGTGCATGTAAGGAGTGCGGGACGTGTGTACCTCAAAACGACCAATATTGGCAGGAGTATTCCAGGTGAACAGGTTGCCGTCCCAAAGGTAAAGCTGAAACCTCTGAGTACCTGGGCAGAGATGAGAGGGAAGGCTGGGCATACCATGGAGCAATCGGTCTTCGGGGTAGTCGTTCCTCCGTTGTTTGTGATATCCGCAACATCGCCACACCCTAGAAATGTGTGATCAAGTTTCCATAAGCCGAGTCACGAAGGCTCCACAGTAGCAGATCACATACAGCACTCATTGCTAGCCTCTATACCCTCCGCAACCCTCCGCAGGATAACCGAAGGCTGAGCATTGAGAAAGACAAAATTGGGCATTGTTGTTCTGGGCGAGAATGATCTGATACGGGAAGCATGAGCAGAGCCAAGTTGAGTCATTGCCAATGGGAGTGAGTAAGTGCGGGTGGCCAGGCAGTATATACATACGCCAAGCGTTATGAATATTGCCAGTTTTCAGGAAGGTCATGCCTTCCCTCAGTCAGATTTCAGCACTCCCCCACAAGCACGACGCAAGCCAAGGGCAAGAATGTGGCACGCTACCTTCCAGCGGCGAGCTGTTCCAAATACATAGCCGGAAATGGTGCGGCGGTGGTCCTGCGATGCCCCATCTGCGTCACAAGTTGGGGATGCTGGGGCCAGGTATAGTGGCAATCGGAGGAAGCGATGTCCGTCTCGCTGGTTCCACAGACCGGGCTGTGGGTGGGTTAGAGGTCCCACTTACCCATTTACTTCAGGTAGGGGGGTAGACGGGAGTGCTTTGGGTGATGGCCCACGAAAGGGGCAATCCCCTTTCCATGAACAACACCTCGTGTACGATAATGGCCCGAGCTAGTCAGAGTTTCTCCAGCTGCTTATGGCTTATGACTGTTGTTGTACTCCAAGGGGACGCGTTATTGAGTGAAATAGGTAGAGCGTCCGTGCTTGGGCGGGTAGTTCGTGTCTTTCATCGTAGCGGGAAGGCGGTTAGCACGTGGTCACGGCAGGCAGCGAGCGCCCTCATCTCCGCATTGTTTTGGAGTTGGTCGAGGTGGGTGGCATAGTACTGCTCGGCTTCCGCCTCAAGTTGCAGCTTGCGTCTGTTTCGAGGGCGGCCAGCCAGATGTTGGATTTCTGTTTCACGACATTAGAGATAGCAGAACATATGGCCCGTCATCGCTTGACATGAGTGGTCCGTGGAAAGGAGGATAGCGTTGCAATCATCCTGGGCGAGGAGGCAATTTGCCTCATCCTCGTCAACGTTACGGATGCAGGGCTTGCAGACAAAGGTCGTCATAGAGAACGTTTTCAGGGCTTTATGGAGGTGGTCGAGGTGAATGCTGAGTTCACGGGCAACTTCCCAGTCGTTGGCCTTCAAGAGGATGGTCACCGACTGACTGAGGGGTGGGCTTCTGAGGGGCGATACAACGTGGTCGTGCGAGCGCCGCGGAGCACGTGGAGATGTCGTTGACAGGTGGACCCATGTGCGAGGAGGCAGATCTGAGTGCTTCCCGATGCTTGCTCCAAGGGTCCCGGTGACGTTATGATATCGGTCATTGAATTGGGAATTGAATTCCGCTTTCTCTCCGTCGATCTCGTCAGGAAAAGGGAGAAGTGCATGATGGAAACTCCCGGAGGGGGGCTTGTTGAAGAGTTTGTAGAGGGGCTCCTTTGGCGAACGCCAGTTGCATGTCAAACACGAGCACACCTATGGTATTTGTACTCGGACACTAGAGAGGACGAAGATGTATTATCTATGGTTATGGTTTAGGACGGTACACGGGAAACAACATTCAAAGCAGTAGGTCGCGAGAACACCAGGCAGTATCTGATGGTGGCGTGAGAGAAAAAGGACGGTGTTATGCAAATTCCCTTGTGGCAACTGGGAGCGAGAACGATACTCAGTTTCTGGCAAGTTACCGGTATTCTCCGAACCACGGTCAAAGCCGAGACAGGGAAGGGCGCATATCTCCGTGACACGTTCGTGTAGTGTTTTGGTTCGAGGTAAAAGCAAACACAGTAACAGGAATACCGAGACTGATGAAACACGAAGTCAACAGAAACAGAACTGTGTCGTGCATTGCGGAACAGGCACTAAGGAAGGAATTAAATAGCGAAAGCGCTTCTAATAGTAGGGCTCGGTACTGCCATTTCCATGACCCTGTCAAAACAACCCCTTTCATTTTTAGTATGATTGTCCTGAACAACACTGTATGGAACTTACAGGTCACCTACGTTGGGCACCGAATGATCTACTGAGTGAGACATAACACTCGACACTTGTGGCTTCGGAAGCGGAGGATGCCTGAAATGCTAACGTCGGCACGTCCTTCGGCCCCTTTAATTGCGTCATAACGAGACAATTTGGGGGTTACTGTAATGTCGAGCACGCACAGTCAATTGTAAGCTATTGTCCCTGCGAGTCAGCCGATGACCTGACACACTCCCACAAATCTCACGCACCCATGACTATTCGCTTCGAGAACGTACGTACGATGATGAAAAACCCCTGGCAGCCCCACTGGCAGACGTCCCACTCACGCAGAATAAATTTCATATATAGAAAGAAAGATATCGACGATGACACAAAATTGGTTCTGTCCATTCCAGATGCAAATACTAGTAGCACTAACTTCTCACGCCAAAATGTCTGCCACGAGTGATGATCCAGCTATACTACGTGGGCGTCGGTTCCAGACAAGGCGGACGTTGACAGTTCTAGATCTGAGCTTCCAGAGTCAATAACATCAATAGCAAGTTCGAACAAGGTCAATACCTTCACACTGGCAACCCTGGCAACCCAGGTGCTCCGGCTCCAGCAAGGAGTTGATCAACAGTCGGGCCAACGTTATTCAACAGTTGGTTAACATCCGCCCCGAGACCACCTTAATTTGGTCAAGCTTGTGCAAGAGCATGGATTCAAGTAGAGCATAGACGTACCCGCTACCTGTGGCTGTGGAGCAGCAACAGCAAGAATGACAAGAGAAAAGGCTATGATGGTTTTCACAAACATCATTGTGATTGCAGTAAGTCAAACTGGTAGAGGATGATCGATAGAACGGTCAAGGAACGAAGAGGTTGATATGAAAAGGAGGGAGGTCGCTCAGCTTTTGTACTCGAGACAACTTCGGTCTCTATTGGCGGAGTCCAACGACGGTCCTCTCGATATGCCTTGGTAGACATTCGGTTTTTGGGATCGGTCTGCCATGGAGAATTGGATCGTCATGAGACCTAAACTAGAACACGCACAGTACCCAGCTGCAGAACCCCGAGGATGGCGGCGACCCGTCTATACACGTCGTTAATTGCCCATCTGACGACTTCCATGAGTGCGGAAAGCGGGCGATTGCTTCGCCAGACCAGAGGCAGTGGTGCTCTCCCGTATGGCCCGGACGCCAGAACAGACGAGGGAGTAATCGCTGTATCCTGTCAGCCAGTATTGCTTCCGGTGGCCGCTTCTCGCCGGTTGTCACGGCCTGTCGATGTTAGGATGCCCTATTCGGGGGATCAACAGCGATACCGCAGAGTGCGACGTCGCCTTTGGACAGGCTTCAATCGCCAGCCAGACTCAGAGAACAGATCTAGCTGTCATGCCTCACAGTAGAGATTTTTCGGCCAGCCAAGACTATCTTCCAAGTCATTTTATGATATTCAGCGACGTCGGAGAGACTTCACGAGGGCCATAGCAAGCGAAGGATCCTGTCCAGAGATCAATTCGATGCTAGTTATTACAGTAATGGTTGGAAGTGAAGCCACTTTGCATTACATCATGGCTTTACGACATATCGCGATTCACAATTGCGGGCCCGGCTGCCGCCGGCGAGCTCACCGGCTTCCAACAAACACCGGTTACCACAAAATAAATATGTTCGCCCGCGCCCGAGCACTCTCACCCTCCATAAAACAACAGAAAGCACTTTGATTGTAATGCTAAGGAGTCAAGTTGCTCAAGACCTCCACTCTCATGTGTGACGGACATAATACGTGATTGTAGACGTGCGAAGATGGCCGAATGTCCACTCGACCAGCGGGCTGTCGACGGTCGCTTTTGGAGCGACGGTGGCTTGGCTCGCAGTCCCGTATGGTTAATATGCCTTTATATGTGTGTGGGCTGTAGCGTTCTGGGCAGAATGGAACTACAGTATGCCGATGCTGGGTGTCCCGTCAAGGAGCCCTCGAGTAAGAGTGAAGAACTGGAAGTGCGTGAAAAATTGAATTCTTTGTTTAGAAGAGGTGAATCGGATCCACAGTTGTCCCTATCCACTCCTACGGGGCTAACTGCGTACTCAGTGGCAACAATAATCAGAACAGCACCGGACTCTGTTATTACGGCAATATCATCTGGCGGTCAATGTCATCTCCGAAAATAATTAGTCCTCGTTCTCTGTCGCGCAATTTATACCCACATTAAGGATGGTCAGAGTAGAGCTTTGAGGTGGCTTCAGACGTGCTTCAGATTGAGCGTCAAGTTGTGGCTTCGACCACGTGAAGCACCCAAAATTTGAAGCCGCTTTGAAGCGTCGAAGCTCTTCTAAAGGAGCTTAGCAGATTATGTTGACAATTCCAATATATTTTATATCTCGACGTCTATGGCACTTATATAAGGACGTGAGGCGCATCGATGAAGCCACTTCACAAAGGGACAGTCAGGGTAGGTGTTGCTTCACGTCTGACCGTCCCTATTGTACTGTACAGAGGCGTTGGTTTCAGAGGAGGTGGACCTTGACAATTCTAGCTAAGTTTCCGGAATCAACAACACCGCTAACACTGGCACCCAAGTTGATGACACCATCATTTACACTGAATTGGTCAAGCTTGTGTAAGGGGATGGATCCAAAACAAAACGACACGTACCCTATGGAGCAGCATTGGCAAGAGCAAGAATGGTAAGAGAGGGCTGCGACGGTTGTCACAAACATCATTGTGATCACAGCAAGCGAAACTGGTTGAGGAGGATGGAACCATCAAGGAAGAAGACGTTGGTGAGAGAAGGAGAGACATAGCCCAATTCTATGTCTTCCCGGACAACCTGGTCCTGTATGTGCGGAGTCCAATAGCTGTGTAGATGTCCCGAGCAGCACCCTGTCCTCCCAATTTGGCCTGGTGGATATTCCGAGACGGTTTTGTATGGAGATCAGTCGGCTACGGAGAATTAAGTCACCATGAGGTGTAAACTTGAACACGTACCGAGAACCTCGAGAATGGCGGCGACCTTACATATCAGTTCTTAGTTGCCCATCTGACGTCTTCCATGAGTGCGACAAGCGAGCGATTGCTCTGCCAGACCAAAGATAGCACAAGCTGTTACTAGTAAGCATATGATGTTCTCCCCTTTCCATGAACAGCACCTTATGTACAATAATGGCCCGACCCAGCCAGGACTTCTCCAGCTGCTTGTGGCTTATGATGACTGTTTCAGCCTTGTACTCCAAGGAGCCGGGTCATTGGGTGAAGTAGGTCACCGTAGAGAGTACGTGCTTGGGCTGGTAGTTCGTGTGTTTCATCACAGCAGGAAGCCGGTTGGCATGTGGTCACGGCAGGCAGCGAGCGCCCTCATCTCGGCATTGTTTTGGAGTTGGTCGAGGTGGGTCACTGGGTGGCATAGTACTGCTTGGCTTCTGCCTCGAGTTGCAGCTTGCGTCTGTTTTTGAGGGCGGCCAGCTCGTTATGGTACCAGATGTTGGATTTCTATTCTACGGCATTTGAGATCGTAGAACATGTGGCCCGTCATTCAGTTGCTTGGCATAAGTGGTCCGTGGGAAGGAGGATAGCGTTGCAATCATCCTGGACGAAGAGGCAGTTTGCCTCATCCTCGTCAACGTTATGGATGCAGGGCTTGCAGACAAAGGTCGTCATAGAGAACGTTTTCAGGACTTATTATTATGGAGGTGGTCGAGGTGAACGCTGAGTTCACGGGCAACCTCCCAGTCGTTGCCCTTGAAGAGAGGGTGGTCGCCGACTGACTGAAGAATGGGCTTCTGAGGGGCGATACAACTTGGATATGCGAGCGCCGCGGAGCACGTGGAGATAATGTCCTTGACAGGTGGACCCATGTGTGAGGGGGCAGCTCTCAGTGCTCCCCGATGCCTGCTTCAAGGGCCCTGGTGACGTTGTGGTATCGTTCATTGAATTGAGAATTGAATTCCGCTTTCTCTCCGTCGATCTCGTCAGAAGCGCAGGAGGGAAGCCCCAGGAAGGGAGATTTTGTTTAGGAGTTTGTAGAGGGGCTCTTTGAGAAACGCCAGTTACATGTCAAACACGAGCACGGCTATGGTGTGGGTACTCGGACACTAGAGAGGATGCAGATGTATTATCTATGGCTTAGGACGGTACACAAGGAGCAACATTCAAAGCAGCAGGCCGCGAGAACACCAAGTAGTATCTGCCAGGATGGTGGCGTGAGAGAAAAACGACAGTGTTATGCGAATACCCTTGTGGAAACTGGGAGCGAGAACAGGTGCTGGCAAGTTGCCGGCATTCTCCGAACCAAGACAGGGAAGGGCGCATATCTCCGTGACCCATTCGTGTAGGGCTTCGGGGTAAAAACCAACAGCAGTAACAGGAATACCGAGACTGACGCAATACGAAGTCAACGGATACAGAATTGTGCCGCAAACTGCAGAACAGGCACTAAGGAAGGCATTGAATAGCGAAGATGCTTCTAATTGTAGAGCTCGGTACCGCCGTTGCCATGACCCTGTCAAAACATCCCATTTCATTTTTAGGATGACTGTCCTGAACAATATTGTATGGAGCCCAACAACTCACAAGTCACCAACGTTGGGCGCCAAATGATCTACAGAGACATGACACTCAACACTTGTGGTTTCGGAAGTGGAGGTTGCCAGAGACGCATCGAGTGCTAACGTCGGCATAAGCCAAGCATTTGCAAAATGCTGAAATAACGCACACCCAAAATGTGTCCATGCGTCCCAAGGAACTGACCTCAATCCGAGTCAACACTGGGTTCGTTGTTTCTCATGCTGAGTATGGAACTGGGTGAAGAGACTCAATATTTCCGCCAACTGTGTGGTACGGTACGCGGACCGCATGGGAATGATGACATGGGTCACAGAGGATATCAATCTTGTGAATGGCACCAGACGAACTATGAAGGAAGAAAGAAGAATGAGTGGTGTACTACCAGCCTGAGATATTCATGTAGAACTCACTATGATTCGAGCCTTTCAGTAAGGTTGGAAGTTTGCCACGGTGGCCAAGCAAACGTCACTGCCGCACCCTGCATGGATACAAAGACTTATTTATTATCATGGCGATAGGCTTAGCCCCCGCAGAACTCGGCAGATGAGACGAACGTTCAGTAGATGAAGGCATGAATGGTGTTGAAGGAAAACTGTACTCCGACTGGCTTAGCTGGCAGGCTTGCATGCACTTATAAGTGTCTGAAGTGCAAGGCGGATGGCTGGACTCGGATGTGCCCTAGAGGATTGGCAGATGTGACCAACTGAATTCCAAACGGTCTCTACCCCGGCCACTGCAACACGACTGACTGGACCAGTCCCACAACAGTGAATGCTCAAAAGGTGGCCCTCGAAGTGGCACGTGCCTTTTGGGCCTCTTTCCGTAATTAGAGTCACGAGACTCAAGATTCTAGCGGGCTCAATTCTGCCTCAATCTCCTTACTTCTTTCATTGGTATTTTTGGTTTAGATGTTGTCTCTACAAGTATGAATTTTGTGAGAGCAAAGTTGCCAGAGCTAGATGATCTTCGAGAGTGATGAGCAAAACTCATAGCACCTTCATGAATTTCAGTTTCTCGGCAGCTCGTCGCATTGCCACAGATTGCTACCAGTATAAGGATGAGGAAAGAGTAGGAGAAAACTGATAGTGAAAATTTACAGTAATACTCGAACGCGACTCTTTCTCTTATCATATCCTCATCATATGCCTCCGTTTGCTCTCGAGAAGCAAGTCGCCATCGCCGCCGTGCGCCGCACTTGCGCACTCACAACAGCCGTCTTTAACAAGCTCATCGCCGGCGAGACCCTCGTCAAAGGCGACAACAGCCCCGTAACCGGTGCGCCTCCTCCCAAAACATCCCGTTTTCCGACGAAAACGTAATAATATCCTATCTCTCCCTTTCAGTGGCCGACTATTCCGCCCAAGCGGTCGTCAACGCCATCCTCTCCCACGCATTCCCGGACGACCGCATCGTCGGCGAAGAAGACTCGGCGGACCTGCGCGCCGCGATGAGCGAGAGCTCCGCGCACGCGTCGTCGAGCTCACGGGTAATGTCTTGGCGCTGCCGCCACGCCTCCACACCGCGTGAGGCGGCGCCCTCGGCGACGAGGACGATAGTGTCGAGGAGGACGACGAGAGCGAGAGGGCAGAGTGGGGCCTTGGAAGGCGGTGGCGCGCCGAGGCGCTGCTCGAGGCTATCGATAGGGGTGGTTATGCCGGTGGGCGTTCAGGACGTACGTACCTTTTCGTCTTCGTACCCCTGGGGGATTGTTTTGTGTGTCGTGTCTTAAGGTTTTCTTCGCAGGCATGTGGATGCTCGACCCGATGGACGGGACGAAGGGGTTCTTGCGCGGCGGGCAGTATGCCATTTGTCTCGCGCTGCTCGTCGATGCGCGCGGAGCTGGGCGTCATAGGCCGTCCGAACCTGCCCTTCACCCCACACCTCTCCTCCTTAACAGCAACGACGACAACCCAGGAAGACGCGGCTGAGGCGCACAAAGGCGCTCTATTCGTCGCCGTGCGCGGACAAGGCACGCACCAGTTCCCCCTCTCGCTCTCACCCTCACCAGGTAGTGGTGCGCAAGCGCCACGGGGGCAGCGGCGGGGACGACTGGACATGCCCCGTCTAGCGCTGGGCGACCTGTCCACAGTAGTACCCCTCATTCTAGAACTAGGTACTCACAATGCAACACACCAATTGCTATATGTATGGAAAGCTCACAAAGCGTACGAATGGATAGCTCGAAAAGCGGTCTCAGTCCCAAGTCCCAAGTCCCTACTACAGACAGGGCCCCACATCAGAAAACGTACCAAGCGAAAATTCGGAAAAGAAAAAACGAGGGGGGTGACGCACCAACTCAGAGTCCGATTTCCTCACGGGTGCAGAAGGATACGTTGGAGATGACAGTTCTGCGCGCCGTGACAGCTCTGGACGCAGTCCGAGATATTCGGCGAAGAATACGCGGAATGATGAGGTTCCATGCGCGTAACGTCGGGAGATGGGGCGCCGCCGCGCCGTCCTGTCCACGGAACCAGGACCACACGTCAGCGATGAAAACGGACAAAGGCGCGAAGCGAATGGCAAGGGGGGTAGGGGGAGAGCAGCAGACGCTCACGTTGATGGTGTGCCACACGGGGGGGAACGGCTCGGCAATGACGTGCAGCACGCTCACGCCGCGACGTATAAATGGGAGGTGGTCGTCGCTCATGTATCCCAAGCTGACGTCCCCGCCCGTGCGCGGGCGGAAGAAGCTGCTGCCGCCGAGCGAGGCGGCGTCGAGGACGCCCGCCGCGTGGAGGCGCGTTTTGGCGCTGACGAGCGCGTAGAAGAGCCAGGCGGTGTCGGGGAAGTAGGACCGCACGCGTGGGTGTGGGGCGCCGAGGAGGTCGAGGAGGTCGAGGTGCTCGATCGTCGAGAGCAGTCGTCGGTGTTGCGGCGGAGATTAGACGGCATTTGATCCGGAGGAACAGCTCTGCTCGAGGACGCAACCACCTGTCGACAGCTGTCGAACTGCTCATCCTTCACGCGCTCAACACCATGCGCGCGAGATGCAGTTCATCTGCATGACACACACACTGGTCGACGCGCCGGACGTGCGCCTTACAGAAGAAGAGGTAGCGAGGATTGTGCCCAGGACGACCTCCTCTTCCGTCAGGCGGACGTGACGGGACGTCGGGCGCATCGACGAGGGTGTGCTGTGCAACCCAGCCGATGAATCTCGGGTGCTGCATCCCTCGCAGAAGACCGTCTGTGCTGAGTAGCGCTCCCAGTGCGGTTGACAATTACTAGGATTCCAAATGATTCCTCCACTCCATCACTTTTCCTCGGCTCGCTTCTTGAGCTGCCTGCTCCTCCTGCTCTATTTCTTTCTGCCTGCGCTCGGCAGCCTCTTCTGGTGTGATTCCATGCACTGCAAACATTAAAAATGCATTGAGTTCATCCATGGCTTTCGCCAGATCACTCTCATGCCTCCTCCTGGTTGAAGTGTGGCAATTCCGTGGCTGGGGGGGTTTATACTCTGAATCAGTGGTGTCGTCTGGTAAGTCGCGGGGCACTGGCGGAATCTGTGTGTAATTTTTTTTGCGGTATTCCCCCATTATGCTGAGACTATGCTTGCTGTGCCAGGATTTGTAAGCGGCAACACCATAGACGTAGTCGAGAATGACGGTAGATGGTCGCGAGCCTCCTTCGCCTTGGAAGAGTGCATCGACATTTGCACCCCGGTGAACAAGATCGCCACGACCTATGCCTTGGATGGTTTGAAAGGCTTCCAACAATGTAGGGTCGTACATTTTGCTCTTCTTCAACCAATGAAGGGTGATGTAGTCTGTGCGCAGGTCACCTTGCTCAAACTTCTTTATGTCCCCAGGACGCAGCCCATAGTTTGGTGTCTAAGATT
>QLOS01000061.1:0-12045 GCA_003313725.1 Russula sp. MG48 | reverse complement strand
AGGGGGGCGGTGCCTGTGACAAAAGACGGGGCAGTTCAACGTGGTTTATTCGTGGTGTGGATAGTAAGGTTTAGTGGGCTGTGTAAGCAGTGGATGAGTCCTTGGCAAGGGTGAGCAGAAGGAACAGTGGTACAGTGACATGGAAAGTGTCTAAAACGCCACTCCAGCGCCGCACCTTAGTGGAACTAAACTTAACGAATTATTATAACGGGATTACTGTACAGATAAGGTTTTATAAGCTACAGTAACTAATTCTTATGACGATCTTACTAAAATCGTATTTGGTTATAATGCGTGACCCAGAACATGGCTGTGTATTCTTCGTTGTCGCTCGGGATAAAAGCGAGCGCGCTGATCGCACCGTTCGCACCGCGGCAACGTTGTGGGCAGGCTGCCTCAGGTTGCGACCCTGAGATTATCAAGGTCCTATAGCCACTCCCACCGTATGCAAACGCCACCGTAGACAATCACGGTGGCGTGGCAAAGCCTCAGGCTGTGGCAGATACACGCCTCTTTCAAACACTCCCAACCTCCAAAGACACAGACCCGTAGGGGAAACTATCGGATCCCCATCATACTTTCCTATGCATGGGATCAAACAACGCGACTAGTGCATGCGTCAACGCGTGGTAGCCAGCAACGATGATAGCATCCCCACGGGCCACGGTTGCAGTGCTGGGTAATTTGAACATGCATGATGCACCACATCCATGTCACTCAGATGGGATACGAAACTGCATCTCTACCTGGAAGAATTAAAACCTGCTAACTCCCTGCAAGTTCTACAGTCCACTCGCACAGGTAACGTAATTGCAGCGAGGCTGAACTTGCTTGATGGCGCTCCCGTGTCCTCGTGGTAAGTTTCGTCCTCCGTCATGTCCCTTTCACATATATCTTTCCCCCCAGGTTCCTCTCAACAGTCCCAGCCTTGGGTACCGACATGGGGAACTGCTTGGGCATCATTTCCTGCGGCACCGTTTCAACCGTCCCTTCACACCCAGATCCCAGGGCTGAGAACCTCGTCTCTCGAACATCTGGTTCCGAAATACCACCCGACCCGTCCCCCTCAGGCGATGGCGGGGCGCCCGCGCGTGAAGCAGTCGTGCGCGATGGCGGCACGATTGCGTCCCCGCTCCCCGAACCCGCCTTGGTAGTGTCTGTGCACACGCCACACCAGCCTGGCAAGACAATGTCCACACCCAACCCGTCTCCACCACGTCCCCACCGTAGCACGGCGCTCGTGCACTCTCTGTCCGTAGGCCCCGCGACGATGACGATGACGACGACGTCCAGGCGACCTCAACTCGGTTCAATAACGGGTGCGCTCATAACGGAGGAACCCGCATGTGAGGGCCCACTACCTATGATTACCAGGTCAAAGTCTGCCTATCCATCATTCCAGTCCGGAAAGCGTGCACCCTCGTCATCCCAAAAGGAAATGGGAGTCGCCGAATCTGGATCGGGATACGCAGCCCGTCGTCCCAAAAATGCAACAATCAGCGCGTCACCCAACAACTACGTCCAATCACCCTCTGGGACAAGTCACATACCGACCCAGGCTGATAACAGCTGCCCAACGTTGACTTCTACGGTGCGGGAGGTGCTTTCTAATAACTTTAGGTATGTGTCCAGAGGTTCAGAGGTTATCCAATAAGCTACAACTGTCGTGATTATCCGCAGATTCAGCATTTTGGTCGTGGGAAAGGTGTGTGTTGACTATTTGGTAACTCTCATGTCAAATTGATGTAGGCTTTCTCCAGAGCGGCTCGGGCAAGTCCTCACTTATGAATTCCATCTTCAAAGTAGATATGGCCGTTCGTGTCCAATTATCTTTCATATCTCTGTCTGGCTAATTGACTACGCCCTGACAAAAGGCGGCACAAGTAAACGGGAACTCTGATATCCGTGCCGGGTTTTGTCCTAGCAATAACTGTTCCCTTAAAATCCACAAATGTTCTGGATTCGAACCCGGGGATTCTCAGAACTTGCAAATCATCCGAAATTTCATCACGGACCGAACTGATGCGCACCTCCCAGCGTCGGAAAGGTTACACGCCATCTGGTACTGAGCGTGGTCCGTGTTTGAGAAGGCAATGGGCCTCTAATGAAAGCCCGTTTAGGATATGCGTCCCTACGTCGGACCTCATAGATGGGAACCTCGGAGACGGTGTAGAAGAGATTCTAGGCACGCAAAAAGGTGAGCACGCTCAAGTACCACCCGTCCTATCTGACAGAACACTCGGCCACTAGTGCCCGTTGTTCTTGTCTTCACGAAATTTGACATACTCGTCTCCAAAGTTCTGCTTGATATCGCAGGCGGTGACCCTCATTACCATGAACATGCAAAGGCCAGAGCACAGGAGATGTGCGAAGAATCATGTCGCCGGCTGCTCTGCAAGGACCCCAAAGATGTGCCAGCTGAGATTGTTTCCAGTACTTGCTCGCCTGTATGCGTTGCGTGGAAAGGTTGTTTGATTCCTTTGGTTGTTTACAGGGAAACCGGAATTTGGTGATCTCATCGATAAGCTGATCCTGACAACACGCCAGCTCCTAGCGGAGCCCTGGGCTGTCGTTACATCATCTAAAGGACAAAAAGCAAAGTTACGACTTCCTTCGCCTGTGCTTCTTGCGTGGTCTGTAGCACAGAGAGCAAGCCATAATGTCATCATCGAAGCTTCCATCGAGTGCGTAACCCCTCCTCTGTTCTGGAATCTATTTTCTTATTCGTTGTTAAAGGGTTGGGCGAAGCCGTGAGTCCGATACACCCACCTCACCAGTGTTAAGTACATTCTAACGGGCTCCCTCGTCCACTAAGGTTATTGGTGCGATCTTGGGTCTAGTCCCGACCTCACGAACAAGCGCTTGAAAAACTGCTTGAACACCATTCATGCCGATATCGTCGATGTCTGGAATCTTCGTGATAACAATCAGGTTAGTCATTCTCCTGTTTCCTATCGTGATTGCTTAATGTGATTAGTATCTGTCGAGTGATACCTTCAAGGCTAAGATTTGTGACCTCGTCCAAGAGTTAACAGGGATACCCACTGGAATCCCGTCAGGGTGCGCACGACATACGTGAGTCAAACTAAGTGTTTAATGAAAATTTCTTTCCTCGCAGCTCCAAACCAAATAGTACACCAGGAACAGGAGTCCCATTGCTGTCGTGGGTGAATGATCTGTACTGCGGCACGTAAGCGCGCATCCTGTCCTATCGATTCGGTCTCATCTCTTCATCCAGCAACGAGAATGTTTGCTGTGTGATAGGCTACGTCGTAGACCTCACAGTTATCCTGTACCATGTTTTTAGGTCTAACAGAGATGTGTCAACTCACCTGGTTCAGTCAGCAATTACAAATTTCGTTCGTTCTGGTTACAAGAACGAAATCCACAACAATATCCGCGAATTTGTTACCACCATTCCCGCACGCATGCATCCCGAGAGGGATGTGTTCATGGAGAAAATTATTGATTTGATTACTTCCGCCCTCCAACGATAGTTAATTTTCCTGGGTGAGTAACCCAACATGCCCGCTTTCTGACATGCTGCTGATGCCACCTAAACAAGCCACCCCCATGCGTCCGCTCCGGCAGCGGCTTCCTCGGCTCTCCCACATGTTTCCCCTCAACTGCGCAGTGCGGGTATGGGTAGTATTCATTCTTATGTCCCTATACCAGCTCCTTGTATATACGGTATCGCATATATTTCTCGAATGTTAACCGTGCCGCGCAGTTGAGCGACTCCGCCCCAGCGGCGCACTCGCACCCTCACGCTGCGTCTACCTTGAATAACGCTAGGCATCCGCCGACCCGTCTCGGCTGATGTAAATTTTGTCGGGAGGCGTGGAGACCGAAATCCCTGCTCTGGTATTGACAAGCGAGGATAAACACCAACCTCTGTGATCGAATTCGGCCTGTGTTGGTCAGTGGGGCAGGAAGGACACATGAAGCGTCCACTGACACAAACCCGAGAAAACACCCCAACACTGCGTGCTCGACGGAATCAACCCTGGCCGTTTGTTATCTCAATTACTGGATAGCTTGACCACTTCCGTTTCCTCGTCCGTTGACAAGAACGACAATGTCGCGGAAGACGCGCCGTTGCGTGCCTCGTTTGTCACGGATAACTTGAACAACATCCCCGACGGCCAGATTTTCCCTCCATGCGCCGAGATCGTCAAATCATGGCAAATGTGCAACGATAGTCCTCGCATCATCGTCGCAACAAAATTCGTTCGATGGATGTGTTCATCCGAGGTGATGATGTCCTCCGATTCGGATTCAATCTGCGGTATCACCGTGAAGAGTCGGTGCTGCGTCACACTAGACACCGGGATCCAACCACGGCTGCACCAGCAGTGAGATCAGCATTTGTTGGCCAATAGCAGCATCACGACAAAGGTACAAGACCCTGTCTACTCCAGTATTGTACCTCCGTGAGAGTAGGGTAATGATTCGGAAAGAGGGTCCGAACCGGGCCGTTGAAATGAACCAACGCCGCATAACATCAAAGACAAACAGGCGCCGCTTCTGAAACACACCATAACACGCTTTAGCAGCCTATAAACTGCCGTGCCTGATCTGCGGAAACAGTCATGAGGGCCAGGTGAGGGCATAGGGTTTGCTGCCGGTGCCAACCAGTATGGCAAGAAACTGTAAGTGGCAAAGGGCAAACCAACCCAGGGTCCGAGTTCCTTCTTCCAACACCTGGCATCTGACGTGAAGAGAGATGGATACCATTCACGAGCCTGAGAGCTCTGCAAGCGAGTTATGGGCGGAACTGGTTCGGGACCTGGGAGCCATCACCACGATTTTTTTTAGGGTGACCGAAGCTCGGGGACGACGTGACCGTACTTGTCGGACTACTGTAGGCGTGCGCATAGACGACATGCCGTATCACTCAATGACCCAGCCAACACGCAGATCCTACCCATCGTTCACAGTACGCTGGACATGCCTCTTACTCGTGGCCGATCCACAGGTCTTGTGAGCGGGCAGGAAGCTGTGAGTGATTGCCGGATACGCGGCTGCGAGCCGACTTGCATGCTTCCAGAAACGATCATAGCGGGTGGGGGTGGATTCCAGCTTCATCGGCCGCTGATGTGATTTGTATAAACCGAGGGTGTGCGACACCTCAATTAGAAACGGTCTGGGGTGTGAGCGTCAATTGTGGGAGGTTGGCGAGTGAAAATGAACAAATACTAGTCATCGTAGCGTCTATTATAGACGAGGATAAGTTAGCCATCAGGAACTGACACCCCTCCCAGCGGAATGCCTCCCTTTCACCACCTCTGCAGCACAACAAACATTTCATGCAGCATGAATTGAAACCAAAATATTACTGTAACCCTAGGGTTTAGGGGGTGTCAGTTCCTGATGGCGGCTACCGTAGAGGTTTCCCATAATTTGCGGCTCAGGGCAAATGATATATACTGAAATAGGACAGGTAGATCGACGAGGGGCGCTCGCTGTTAAGTCGTGGACCTCCAGCCATATCATTAGTGTGTGGGTGTGGTATGTAGATCCAAGGAGACGAGGAAGCGGAGGCTGTTGGTAAAGTAATCTGGGCCCGGGCGAAGGTGTCTCAATACCGTGAAAAATGTATCGGAGAACTGGTAACAATAAGTACCGCCAGCCCAGGCATGACATTTAACTGCTGCCCGGGGGTGAGTTACAAGTTTGCGCAATCAAGTCAATAGTTTTCTCGAGAATCACGTCGTTCCCGCGATAGGTGAGTTGCGCTGTCCCCGTGACAAAGCTGCGGATATCGTTGTGGATCCGGGTCCTGGGGCCAGACTTGTCATGACGCTCCATAACCGACCGAACCCCTCTAGCGGACAAATCACGAGCAGATTGGAAAAGCTCATGCTGGATGACGGTAAGGTCTACAATGTAGCCCATTATGCAGCGGATATTCTCGGTACTGGACGAAGATATGAGGCCATATCTATGGTACACGAAGAGTTTGCTTACACATTTTGATATGAATCCTTCACCCACTGTGCCACAGGTGTCGGTGATCTAGCCCCTACAACGCCATCTAGGTTAGAGCTGTTAAAAAAAATTGGTCTTTTCAACACCCTCTATTGGTTCCATGCGGAAGGTGCTCACCTCGGCGACGCACTGGCGTGTGGCACAGCCAAGTCTTTGACAAGATGAGACATCTGCGCTTTGAACTCTCTGCTTGAGAGATACTAACCATCTCCTTCAGCCGACAAATCCACCGTCAGAAAAACAAACAAACCTTGGTTTGATCACGAAGGTTCCAAACGTCAACAATATCGGCGTGAATGATGTCTATGCAGTATTCCAGGGTCCGCCCAACGAATTCGCGACTAGACCCGAGGCTACGCCAATACCCTATGTTGAGCGAGGGCCCTTGTCAGAACGACATTAATTAAGAATATATTGTACTCACGGCTTCGCCCAACCCTGTGGGGAGAGGTGAGAAGATATCGTTTAAGAACAGAAGTGAAATTACGTGCATGATGGAGGCCTGAAGTTTTACATCACGGCTTACTCTCTGTGCTATCGACCACGCAAGGGCCACAGGCGAAATCTGCGGCGTGCCCCTTTGTGATTCAGACGAGGTGGAAGGTACAGTAGCATTGAGTGAGTCTGCCGCAACGAGCCTGTGTGTCGTTGTAAACAGCCTGAAAATGAGGTCATCAAATCCCGACCTCGCTGTAAACAACCAAAGGAGTCAAAGAGCCCTTCCACGCAACGCATACAGGAGAGCAAGTACTGGAAACAATCTCAGCTGGAACATCCCTTGGATGCTTACGAAGCAGCCGGCGACATGACTGTTCGCACATCTCCTGTGCTCTAGCCTTCGCACGGTCATGGTCACCGCTTGAGGTATCAGACAGAACTTGGGAGACGAGTAGGTCAAATTTCGTGAAGACAAGAACAACGGGCACTAGGGGTTGAGTGTTTTGTTAGATAGAACAGATGTTACTTGAGATCGGTCACCTTTTCGCGTGCCCAGAATCTCTTCCACCCCGTCTCCGAGGTTCCCATCAATGAGGTCTGTCGTGGGGACGCATATCCTAAGAGGGATTTCGTTGGTCGCTCGTTACTGTACGACTGCTTCTTTACCAAATAGCGTGCAGTCTCTCTGACAGCGGGAGATTTGGGTCAGTGCGGCCCGTGATAAACTCCCGGATGGCTTGCAAGTTTTGCGCATATCCGGGCTCAAATCCAGGGCACTCGTGGACTATAAGACGCTGGTTGTCGGGGTAAGAAAATCCGACGTTGATATCGGCGTTCCTGGGAGTCAGCTATTTTTCCCCCAGAGGGAGAGTCAGGATGGCTAGGAGGAGCGCGTAAGGCGATTGTATGCGTACGGCAGTATCCACTTTGAAGATGGAATTGATGAGTGATGACTTGCCGGAGCGGCTCTGTTATGAAGACCTGCAATCAATAAAGGTGAGACTTACTTAGCAGTTAGCATTCACCTTGCCCACGACAAGAATCCTGAATCTGCGAGAAAATAATGATAATGGCTTATGAGAGCACAACTGAACGGATACCTAAAGTTGTCAGAAAGCACGCTCCACACCGTTGAGTTGTTGGATGATGGATTTTCAAATTTCGATCTACCAGTCCTATATTCGGTTATTGCCCTAGGCCTTACGACTGGCGGTGACGAATGTGGAGGCAGTTCCGGCCGATGTGACGGATGCGCAGACTTTGACCTGGAGCGGTGGTACGAAGCAGGCGCAGCGTGAGCCCTCAGGCTGGCAGGTCCAGGTTCGGGTGGCTGGTCGTCGACTTTCTCTCTGACATTTTGGGGTGGTGTGGGCGCAGGCTGTGACGACTCAGGCGCAGGCTGTGACAATTGCGCAGGTTCCGGTTGTGAAGGAGGTTTGCTGGAGCAACAGCCCATGAGAGGATATCAGTACTCAAGGTTGGGGGGGAGGATGACCGCTCGCTCGAGATTGCCGACTTTTATAAAGGGAAGCGTCAACAAAGGGTTTATTACAAGGCGCACGTTACGGGACGTCAAAAAAAAATACAAGATCACAAGGGCAAGGAAGTATCGTGCAGAGTGATGTGATGTAATTGAAAGGTTTCCAGTTTACGGAATAATTAGAAAGTTAGAAAATTAGATATCGCGCGTGTACAGTGTACGGTAGCGCGGCGGGACACGCGCCCAGCTATTCCGGCATTTCTTCATTCTGCCACAACTTTCTTTTATTCCGTTGAGATAACAGGCTCTATGACGCGGGACACCGATCCAGACCTCGAAAGTAGTCGTCGCTCTCCGTGGGTCAGATATGCTGATGCATGGCTCTGAACAAGGGGAAACAGGATGAGTCCCTGATCATGAACTCGTAGTCTGGCTTATTTTCTGCGACCCTTACCTCGATAGTCGTCAGTCCTTGCAGGAGTCCCCTTCCCAAATGATGGTCAACTACCAGCAACAAACCGTTGGCCTACTCGCGCAGACTCGGATCTCGCAGCAATTCGCTTCGATCACCCCGCAGGTCCTCATCCCATCCGCTCCACCACCACGACCTTACCCCACTTTCAGCCCTTCATCATCTGACATCCGCGTGAACGCCTTTTGGTTCATGAGTCTTGTATTTCAGTCTTTCCGCGGCACTCTCTGCTACACTTGTCCAGCAGTGGGTCCGCTACCACATGCAAGTCTTCCGGTATGGTCATCCTTTGAAGAGTGCACGGTTGAGACAATACTTGTACGAAGGCCTCGAGGGATCGCATATGCTGGTCGTGGCCCAAGCTGTTCCCGGGCTCCTACACGTCTCCCTCTTCTTATTTTTTGTAGGGCTGTTGGACTCCTTATGGAACCTCAACAAGGTGGCTTTCCGCGCCACCGTTGTTCCCATCTGTCTCTGTGGTTTTTTCTACATATTCAGCACGTTTTCGCCAGTCATAAAAACCCCAATGGTATGATACCAGAACCCACTCTCAGGCCTATTCTGGTATCTATTCCAGAAAGCGCATGTCCGGCCGGCCTCCCTGTAAAGAACTGAAGCCCGTGGGCTTGGACATGGCAGAAGGACAGATTCAGCTAGCAATGGAGCGGAGCGAGGACTATAGGGGCCGTGATGGGCGAGCGGTCCGATGGTTTTTCAATAACGTCACAGAGGACACCGAGATGGAATCGTTTGCGTTGGCCATCTTTCAACCCAGGATGGGGAAACAAAGTGTGGGAAAAGGTCTTCGATACCCAGCGACGAGGGACACGTCGATAGCAGCTCCTCTACGGGGTCACCAGCTGGTACCGATGACCGTGCCCCCTCGACCAGCGATGTTCCAGGTCGACAACATCCTCGCTTCACTCGCCTCATTAGACGGCACCCACCGCATGACGAATCGCCTCTACCCGACAACATCTTCAATGGGCTCTGCCAACGTATAGGTCACCTGTTGCAGACATGTACCAACCGTGGCCTTTTCGCGAACAAGGACGCTCGGCAAAAGCGTATTCATGCTTGCATCAACGTCGTGGCATCCCTTGTCTTCACCTTTCATGCCGAGTTGAGCTGGTTTGGAGAGATCGGGAAAGTCCTTAGCGAACTAGGTTTTGCAGAAAACCCCCCCCTCTTTCAGGAGCATCGCGGGCAGTTGGAACGTACCAGTCGCTCACCGCACGCTGGACATGTATGTCTCTCGCTCGTGGCCATTCGACAGATGCTGAGGGATAGCCAGCTGAGCGTGCTGTCCGGATATGTTGTGAGCGGACTTGCACGCTTTCAATCGCACCTTGGGGCCTCGGATGAAGATGCATTAGAGTGTGTCAAGGAGATCGACAGACGTCTATGGGAAGCATGGAACCATGTCGAGGTTCTACATCGAGGATTCGAGCCCTGGGACAGCAGAACCAGAGATCCTGTATAGACATGAACCGGAGGTTTCTAGACTAGAGGACATCAACACGAAACTGATGCAAAAGACAATGTCCTTACCTCACTGGCAAGATGCGATGGACCAGACCACTTATAGGTTGACCCGGCGCCTTCCCGGCTTATTATTCGACGAACTTAAACGCACTGGACCCACCCTGGTTAGCGATACCTTGAAATTCGACCTTATTGATTCTACTCCAGTCCTGCTACAATTAGTATTCCCCGTCCAGCAAGTCTGAAGCTTATACAACCTCGGGACCAAGTTCCGCGACATCATGAAGGGAAGGTGCACTGAGGGATATGAGGAGGCACTCAAGAGTCTGAAATCCATCGATCAGATCCCTATTCGACTGCGTCGACTCAGGGACCCGATGGAACAACAACTGTGGCGTCTCCGCGGTCTCGGGTATACCGTCGAGCTTTTCTTCCTCGCCACGAGACAGCTAGTATCCACGTCCTCCCCGCAGGAATTAAACTCTGTTTTTTACGAGTCTACTTTCATGGCCATCACATCTCACTGGGAGGACGGCAATGATTCCTTTGGGATGCAGCACATCCTCCTGAACCTCATTTGTGACCTTGTCATCCAAGGCCGTGGGATCTTTTCGGGTTGTACCCACCCCGGTACATCACGGGCAGGTTTCTGGCGCTGACGGGCGATATCCTTCGCAAATATAAAGGCCCACGCACCCATGTTGACGACCCAGTACCCGAACTCCAAGATGTTTCCCCACAGAGCTGCTTTGATAGCGACCTCCGAGACAAGGCGCTAGATGCCATAAACCGATCCCAAAGCGGCGAGACGATTATCCTATCCTAAGGCCGCGCGACCCTTCACCGTAGCGTTGCACGCAACGTCGGAGAACTCACTTACGTATGAGTCCTTCCTTCATTCTGTACGCTCATAAAACACAAAATTAGATATTATCAGCACGTCATCACTGTATCTCTTCGTATACCACATACTGTAGTGAGAATTGTTGTCGCAATTTACCACTCCACGTTACTGTAAATTCCAACGATCACATCACTCTTGGCTTGGGAGCTTTTCAAGTACGGTACAACATAAAAAGTGCCAGTGGAGGTATCTTAGACAACATACACTTCTACCATTACATCCCGAGGATCAGGGTAACGTAGCAGAAATATAACATCCCAGAGTGGTGGAGAACATTATAAAGGCCATCCACTGCAAGTGAGTCCACAAAGTTCCGGTGATAAAATTTCATCACAGACTGTCCAGCATCTTCAGATCACTCGTGACTCGTGCATGGCCACTTAGCACCCGACAATCAGACGCGTTTAACTAAGCGTACAAATGAGGCATACTGAGAGTATTGAAATCTAGACTCGTAACCTCAGTCGTTGCGTGCTTGTAGACAAACGAACTGAGGGGAGGCGTGTAAATACTGGCCGTCACATGTCTCCAGTGGCGTGTCTCGTGACGTCCTCGTGACCGTCTCCTCGACATGAGAGCGAGAGAGGTAACGAATATGTAATATATAACGAAAAAGGGAAGGTCTCCTCACGCGCGTGTTTGTTCTTCGCTCGGGGCACATATACCAAGGTATTGACGAAGTCGTAGGAAATCTGTGCGATTCAGTGCTTTCGTGAGGTAGTGGTATTTTACTTTGACGCGTGAGTGCCAATGTGCCATACGTGATCCTGGTAAGTGTAAGCAAACGCAGCGTCGTCGTTGTCACAGTAAAGGTGTGTCGGTTGGGGGTCCCGCCCGGTGAGCGTAGTCTCGTGTATCACATGGCACAAACTTATCAATATCCTTCAGCGTCACGACATTTCCGATCGATTACGACTAGATTGGGAGAGTACACGACATTTTCTCTTCTATTGTAGTTGACCAATGTCATGAGAGGTTGGCACTGTGTCAGGGGAATGGCGCGAAAGCTCTGTGGCTACGTCGGGGACGGATACTGCCAGCTGGGGTGGGTGATGAGGGACCGCCACGCTATTAAAGGGGTTCGGAGCCCAGGAATCGTCATGGATATGGAATGTTGCAACATTCGGTGTCCTGCTTCCGTGCGAAACGTAGGTCACCTGGGGAGCTGTGAAAGAAGTCGCTGTAACTAAGCTCATGGGAAGGGATCCCGGGCCGACAGTCAGTTGGTCGATTTGAGATCTGGGAGAGGTCGAGTATGCCTGTGGGCGGGAAGTG
>QLOS01000059.1:0-24967 GCA_003313725.1 Russula sp. MG48 | reverse complement strand
GAAAGGTTTCCAGTTTACGGAATAATTAGAAAGTTAGAAAATTAGATATCGCGCGTGTACAGTAGCGCGGCGGGACACGCGCCCAGCTATTCCGGCATTTCTTCATTCTGCCGCAACTTTCTTTTATTCCGTTGAGATAACAGGCTCTATGACGCGGGACACCGATCCAGACCTCGAAAGTAGTCGTCGCTCTCCGCGGGTCAGATATGCTGATGCATGGCTCCGAACAAGGGGAAACAGGAAGCGTAGACCCTGAGAACGACCCTGGCCCATCTCCGCTGCAGCGTACAGTCAGTCCCTACGGAAGGGGACCTTGGAAACCAGACTCAGGGGGTACATGCAGCACGTCGTAACTCTCGTCCGTATCGTATTTTAGTCGAGGGCTTTCACTATCTGACCAATTGCAAAGAGAAAAATATGAAAAATCCCCCTGATGGCGACCCCGGTAACATTGGCAGTGACCACACACAGCAAGAACTCCCGGATTTCGTTGAAGGTGCCAACGCCCTATGGTCTCTTTACGAGAATGAGGCTAAGAGTCACGATGACGCTCGGATCCAAACATTGAAGGATGATATGGTCAGTGTCCTAATATTTGTGCGTCGACTACTGTCATCTAGTATATCGGATGAGTCCCTGATCATGAACTTGTAGTCTGGCTTATTTTCTGCTACCCTTACCTCTATCATCGATAGTCGTCAGTCCTTGCAGGAGACCCCTTCCCAAATGATGGTCAACTACCAGCAACAAACCGTTGGCCTACTCGCGCAGACTCGGATCTCGCAGCGATCACCTCGCAGGTCCCCATCCCATCCGCTCCACAACTACAACCTTACCCCACTTTCAGCCCTTCATCATCTGACATCCGCGTGAACGCCTTTTGGTTCATGAGTCTTGTATTCAGTCTTTCTGCGGCACTCTCTGCTACACTTGTCCAGCAGTGGGTCCGCTACCACATGCAAGTCTTCCGGTATGGTCATCCTTTGAAGAGTGCACGGTTGAGACAATACTTGTATGAAGGCCTCGAGGGCTCGCATATGCTGGTCGTGGCCCAAGCTGTTCCTGGGCTCCTACACGTCTCCCTCTTATTCTTTGTAGGGCTCTTGGAGTCCTTATGGAACCTCAACAAGGTCGTTTTTCGCGCCACCGTTGTTCCCATCTGTCTCTGCGGTTTTTTCTACATATTCAGCACGTTTGCGCCAGTCATAAAACCCCAATGGCCATACCAGAACCCACTCTCAGGCCTATTCTGGTATCTATTCCAGAAAGCGCATGTCCGAAAGTATTGGGGCCGGCCTCCCTGTAAAGAACTGAAGCCCGTGGGCTTGGACATGGCAGAAGGACAGATTCAGCTAGTAATGGAGCGGAGCGAGGACTATAGGGGCCGTGATGGGCGAGCGGTCCGGTTCAATAACGTCACAGAGGACACCGAGATGGAATCGTTTGCGTTGGCCATCCCCGGCTCTTTCAACCCAGGATGGGGAAACAAAGTGTGGGAAAAGGTCTTCGATACCAGCGACGAGGGACACGTCGATAGCAACTCGTCTCCGGGGTCACCAGCTGGTACCGATAACCGCGCCCCCTCGACCAGCGATGTTCCAGGTCGACAACATCCTCGCTGCACTCGCCTCATTAGACGGCACCCGCCGCATGACGAATCGCCTCTACCCGACAACATCGTCAATGGGCTCTGCCAACGTATAGGTCACCTGTTGCAGACATGTATCGACCGTGGCCTTTTCGCGAACGAGGACGCTCGGCAACAGCGTATTCATGCTTGCATCAACGTCGTCATCCCTTGTCTTCACCTTTCATGCCGAGTTGAGCTGGTTTGGAGAGATCGAGAAAGTCCTTAGCGAACAAGGTTTTGCAGAAAAACCCCCCCTCTTTCAGGAGCATCGCGGGCAGTTGGAACGTACCAGTCGCTCACCGCACGCTGGACATGTATGTCTCTCGTTCGTGGCCATTCGACAGATGCTGAGGGATAGCCAGTTGAGTGTGCTGTCCGGATATGTTGTGAGCGGACTTGCACGCTTTCAATCGCACCTTGGCGCCTCGGATGAAGATGCATTAGAGTGTCTGAGATCGACAGACGTTTATGGGAAGCGTGGGACCATGTCGAGGTTCTACATCGAGCATTCGAGCGCTGGGACAGCAGAACCAGAGATCCTGTATAGACATGAACCGGAGGTTTCTAGACTAGAGGACATCAACACGAAACTGATGCAAAAGACAATGTCCTTACCTCACTGGCAAGCTGCGATGGACCAGACCACTTATAGGTTGACCCGGCGCCTTCCCGGCTTATTATTCGACGAACTTAAACGCACTGGACCCACCCTGGTTAGCGATACCTTGAAATTCGACCTTATTGATTCTACCCCAGTCCTGCTACAATTAGCATTCCCCGTCCAGCAAGTCTGAAGCTTATACAACCTCGGGACCAAGTTCCGCGACATCATGAAGGGAGGGTGCACTGAGGGATATGGAGGGACTCAAGAGTCTGAAATCCATCAATCAGATCCCTATTCGACTGCGTCGACTCAGGGACCCGATGGAACAACAACTGTGGCGTCTCCGCGGTCTCGGGTATACCGTCGAGCTTTTCTTCCTCGCCACGAGACAGCTAGTATCCACGTCCTCCCCGCAGGAATTAAACTCTGTTTTTTACGAGTCTACTTTCATGGCCATCACATCTCACTGGGAGGACGGCAAGGATTCCCTTGGGATGCAGCACATCCTCCTGAACCTCATTTGTGACCTTGTCATCCAAGGCCGTGGGATCTTTTCGGGTTGTACCCACCCCGAGTACATCACGGGCAGGTTTCTGGCGCTGACGGGGGATATCCTTCGCAAATATAAAGGCCCACGCACGCATGCTGACGACGCAGTACCCGAACTCCAAGATGTTTCCCCACAGAGCTGCTTTGATAGCGACCTCTGAGACAAGGCGCTAGATGCCATAAACCGATCCCAAAGCGGCGAGACGATTATCCTATCCTAAGGCCGCGCGACCCTTCACCGTAGCGTTGCATGCAATAGAACTCACTTACGTATGAGTCCTTCCTTTATTCTGTACGCTCATAAAACACAAAATTGGATATTATCAGCACGTCATCACTGTACCTCTTCGTATACCCATACATACTGTAGTGAGAATTGTTTTGTCGCAATTCAAGTACAATCACTCCACGTTACTGTAAATTCCAACGATCACATCACTCTTGGGAGCTTTTCAAGTACGGTACAACATAAAAAGTGCCAGTGGAGGTATCTTAGACAACATACACTTCTACCATTACATCCCGAGGATCAGGGTAACGTAGCAGAAATATAACATCCCAGAGTGGTGGAGAACATTATAAAGGCCATCCACTGCAACTGAGTCCACAAAGTTCCGGTGATAAAATTTCATCACAGACATTCCAGCATCCTCAGATCACTCGTGACTCGTGCATGGCCACTTAGCACCCGACAATCAGATGCATTTAACTAAGCGTACAAATGAGCCATACTGAGAGTATTGAAATCCAGACTTGTAACCTCAGTCGTTGCGTGCCTGTAGACAAACGAACTGAGGGGGACGCGTGTAAATACTGGCCGTCACATGTCTCCAGTGGCGTGTCTCGTGACGTCCTCGTGACCATCGACTCCTCGACATGAGAGCTCGACATGGAGTGGAGGAAGAGATAGGAAAAGAGAGCGAGGAAAGGAGAGAAGTAACGGTAATGTGTAATATGTAACGAAAAAGGGAAGGTCTCCTCACGCGCGTGCTTGTTCTTCGTTCGGGGCACGTATACCAAGGTATTGACGAAGTCGTAGGAAATCTGTGCGATTCAGTGCTTTCGTGAGGTAGTGGTATTTTACTTTGACGCGTGAGTGCCAATGTGCCATACGTGATCCTGGTAAGTGTAAGCAAACGCAGCGTCGTTGTTGTCACAGTAAAGGTGTGTCGGTTGGGGGTCCCGCCCGGTGAGCGTAGTCTCGTGTATCACATGGCACAAACTTATCAATATCCTTCAGCGTCACGACATTTCCGACCGATTGATTACGACTAGATTGGGAGAGTATACGACATTTTCACTTCTACTGTAGTTGACTAATGTCATGAGAGGTTGGCACTGTGTCAGGGGAATGGGCGCGAAAGCTCTGTGGCTACGTCGGGGACGGATACTGCCAGCTGGGGTGGGTGATGAGGGGCCGCCACGCTATTAAAGGGGTTCGGAGCCCAGGAATCGTCATGGATATAGAATGTTGCAACATTCGGTGTCCTGCTTCCGTGCGAAACGTAGGTCACTTGGGGAGCTGTGAAAGAAGTCGCTGTAACTAAGCTCACGGGAAGGGATCCCGGACCGACAGTCAGTTGGTCGATTTGAGATCTGGGAGAGGTCGAGTATGCCTGTGGGCGGGAAGTGTGTTGCCAGGAACTGGGATTGAGAAAGATGAAAATGGCATGCCGGGTATTATTGAAGGAGGGACAACGCTGACATTCGTGTTGTGTTGCTCGGCGACTGTACTAAATGGGAGTGACGAGTAGCTGAGGGATAGGTGTCAAAGCCGCCGGGGTGTAATGAGGGTCAAACTCTAAGCCGGCTGCGGGCGAGATGGTTGGGATGTGAGCGGGATCTTGTGTTGCCACGGCGGTCGCTGAGTCGAGTGAAGTAGCAGGGAACTGGTTGTTTTCAAGATTGATGAGATGACTCGGTAGCTTGAGGCATGTCGTGCAGCGACGGTTCGCATGCAAAACGTATACGTCTATGGTGTTGGGTGAGCGAGGGCAGGGATGACACACTAGGCCTGGCAAGAGGGCTAATGGCGGCTAGATCGACGTCGGGATGCGAGACAATGGGTAAGGTGGTAGCGGGAGCGGGAGCGGTCTCCCCTGGTGGGGCTTCAGGTGTGTGGGACGGGATGTTGCACGATAGGTACGAGGATGATTGGGTCAGGATGTAGTTATAATCATCAGTGAAAGCGGAGAACGCGGTCGGGGAAGAATCGGTGCCTTGATGTAACGCGATATAAATATGGCGAACGTGTCTGAGAATGTGGAAAGGAATGCTATGGGGTGGGGCCGTGTTCTTCCGCGCTTCTAGAACGATTTCGTTCCACAAGGCACAAAACTCGTGCTGTAGTCTAGGAAGAGTATTCTTGATGTCAAATTTGGAAATTGACAGAAGAATGTACTGCATCGCGTAAATTATAGTGCGATCCCCGTAAAAATAGGAGCGGAGGTACCGGCGAGTAAAGTGGATCAAGTTGGCAAGTAGCACACTGTCGCCATGTGCAAGGTAGTCTCGAAGTACGTCTTCTGATACTTTTAATTGGTCCATAACAAGCGCTCTCCAACGGTAATCGCGTTCCCCTACTGGCACGCTTGCAATGATCCGGGCAACTATCGCTTGTGCAAGCAGATTAAGGCCTTCGTCGTTGTTATTTCCCAGACTAATCATTGAATGGCCGATTTCAACGGATCGCAACACTGCATCTACGCCCCCCAAGATAACGTTTCGAAGGATCATCCTAGCTGCAAGGGAACTTGAACCGGCAGCCTTCGCACAGGTCGTGAGCCGCTTTTTTTTGACCGTCTCTGAGGCGAAACTAGATGTCAGAGTACTGTCCCATAATCGAATGAGGGCATCTGTCAACCCCCAATCATCCATTTCTGTGAGAATTTGTTTGGGATCGTCGACCACTTTGGAGCTACAGAAGCCAGGGATGCACTCAAAGAACTGTTCCAGTTCGTGATCTTCGTCCAGAGCGTCGAATGTCCGTCTCAACACACGACGGTCAATTTCCGCTGACGATGCCGAAGCAGTTTCTTGTGCTGTCTTCACTACACCCCACCAGAGCCGTTCGTGACAAGTGTTCATCAGCTTATGAAAGCGCTTCCGGGTTGCTTGGCTAAAGCAGCGAAGAAGTGTGATGAGGCTGAGGATACGGAAAACTCCGTACTGCACGCCAGTGGAAAAGACCAAGGCAGACGAAGAAAGAGGCGCATAGTAGGGACTGTCGGGACGAAAGATCGGCATCAACGTGATGCATCCATACATCCCTACCGAAAGCCCAACCCACCAAACCACGACACTGAAGACGGTGTGGTGAATGTTGAACAAGAATACAAGGAGACCAGAAAAGAAGAGGAAAAGGGAGAGGTGCAGCAAGGTGGGTAACGTTTCAACAGCCAGGGGAAGGTGCAGCTTATCAACACCATCGGCAAGGAACGCACAGATCCGTGCTCGCTTGTGTGGACTGTACCGTGGCTGTTGGGTGACCGTGAGGTATCGACGTGCCCACTGCTGTAACAATGTCGCCAGTAGAGCACATGTAAGACTGATCGCCAAGCTCAGGAACCAGAGTGAATTGACCCAAATTGCGTATTTAGGCGTAGAAAAGGGAGGTGGTTTAGGGATCGATGCACGGGATACGTTGGGGTCGGCAAGCAGCTGATAGATGTGCTCGAGATAGAATTCCGATTTATCTTGCGGACCAGGTCTCAGATCCTGAATCGACACTGCAACCAGTGCCGCAACTGTAGCAGAGAATAGACCAGTCTACAACGTTCAGGTTAGCCGTTGCACAGTGACTGCGGTATGGGAACTAATAGGAAAACTCACGAAAATGAGGATGCCGTCAGCATCCTTTTGCCAACGATCGGCCATTTTATCGTCTTCTTGCTCTGCCATCTTCACATACATATTGAAAAGAGGCCCTGAGCCATCAGAAAAGATGGACTGCCCCTGCGACGTTTGATGTGGTGTTGACGGAGGGACATTCCGGTGAATACCTATAGGGGAGGATGAAGTTGATGAGAATAGAACCGAGTGGGGGGATACATACCTGTCTCAATTGATATATCTCCCGGGGCAGTGGCTTGATGGGGATCGTGGGACATCGGAGGACTATAGTGTAAGGGAAGGTGCGTAAGACAAGGCCGTGGGTATCTCTTCTTTTTTTTTTCTCTTAGGGCAAGGGGTTGAAGAGTCACATAATCACACTGTAGCCAGCCTGCCACGTTGAGAACGTGAGGCAGGGTCCGAGCCTCCCGACCCGAATTGCATGCATCAAGCGTCATAAAAATCATTGTAAGGGTGAGCCTTGCCGCTGCGCCCGGAATAAGAAACTTCGGAGCGCCCATGACACCGATCCGAGTCGTCCCTCCCGGGCCGTTCCGTGGCCTGTCACTTCAACACCACCGACGCGTTCTGAAATCCCCCTTCGTCCAAGAGCTGCGTGACGGAGACTAGTACTCTGTACGCCTCTCCTTGATACCATCTTACTTTTCCCCATTTCTCCTGGTCGATCACTTTTCTCTTTAAATGAACGTTGCCGTCTCCAATACCTACCACTCATATGGCCGACGTCGTTCGACGCCACGAAAGCCTTCGGACGACCACTCCTTCATTTAGTTTCAATCTGTGACCTCGCGCCCGACATCTTTACATCGTCGGTTCGTTGACAGTCCATCTCCAAGTCGTCCCTTAGATCCCAGACCTTACACTCTCACTTCTCGTATATTCCTCGGCCGTAGTATCGGCCGAATCGCGGCCAAGTACTGACGCGGACACATGTATATAAAGCACTGCAGAGGCCCTCTCGAAGGGCAAGGAAGCTTTATTGGATTTCTCTTGTGTTCTCGAACACCTCTGAACGCTGTTCAAATCGCCGCAGGGTCTGGTCCCTCCGTGACCTTCCCTACACTGGTCCCAGCTCCAGCTCCTTTCGGCACGCTCCACGTAGGCCCATACCCTCATGCGGTCACTGCCTACAATATGCCCTTTGTGCTGTCAGCTTCCTCCCCATGCCCCGCGCTCATTCACGCTATGCAGCAAATAACTCCCGGTTTCCACATGATTACGGCTATTGCTGGATCTGATTCCGGAAAGAATGCCTATGGCCTAAATCCTCGTCCTCCACCTCCTCTTCACAGATGCAGGGAGGCGATGGACGACCCTCCTTTCGGTGCCGATTCCAAGTGTGGGCCAGATTATTGGCCCAGATATGCAAGCACCATCGGAGACAACGCTTGGACTGACTTGGTCCCCCTTCCAGGTCCTATCTAGGACAAAAAATCAACTGATTCATCAGAAGAGGAAATCCGCTCCTCGCAGGACCAAGAGAAGACACCATGAGGACTCGTTGACGACGCGAAATGATGCTATATATATATGGTATTTATGAGTCCTCTTAATGCATATTCGTTCCCGGTAGGGCTGATTCGTTTTCTGTCACCAGAAATTTCTTTTTGCAGCGGCCAATGGCCTTGCCGATAACGAAACGGTAGTTCTTTACGTATTCTGTCTGACTTCATCTAATCAAGGCTGAACGGACCGGTAGACAACCGCCATCACAACCGGGGCCAACCTCGACGTTCCCCATGCCCCCTCAACGTAACCGACGATCCCGCACTCAACCGCGGCTGCGAGCCGACTTGCATGCTTCCAGAAACTTACGACGATCATAGCGGTGGTGGGGGCGGATTCCTGCTTCATCTCCCACTGGTATGATTTGTATAAACCGAAGGTGTGCGACTCAGACACCCCAAGTAGAAACAGTCTAAGGTGTAGGCGTCAATTATGGGAGGTTGTCGAATGAAAATGAACAAATACTAATCATCGTAGCATCTGTTACAGATGAGGATAGAGGTTTCCCATAATTTGCGGCTCAGGACATACTGTACTGTACAGTACTGGCTGTATTCACCTATACCTGTAGTGGCACACATTGATTTTTCGTCCTCACTATAAACTCGTGTAAATCCGATTGTTTTACGATTTTCCTGTACCAGGAAACAGCAATGCATAGGAACGTGTGTTCTTTTCATATCCCCCTCACCTCAACATTATAGCTCTGCACCGATCGATCATCATTGGCTCCGGTCATGCAACGTTCAACCCTCAGAATCGATCCGCTCATAAATAATGTCGGAAAGGACCTACAATATTTTTGTAGTCGGTCAGTCTCATTTATAAGCCTTATGACTGTCCAGTCCCTCGTCACTGGGGGATTGCATCCATAGGCGCTTGTGGTTTTTTGGAAGGGAGTGCCTGTGACAAAAGACGGGGCAGTTCAACGTGGTCTATTCGTGGCGCGGGTATTAAGGCTTAATGGGCGGTGTAAGCAGTGGATGAATCCCAAGGGTGAGCAGAAATTAATAAGGGACAGTGGTGCAGTGAGGTGAAAAGGGTCTAAAACGCCACTCCAGCGCCGCACCTTCAAGTGAGCGGAACCAAACGGGACTCCAGATAAGGTTTTATAAGTCAACTAATTCTGATGGCGATCTCACTAAAATCGTATTTGGTTATAATTGCGTGACCCGAATTGCAACAGAACATGGCTGTGTATTTTTGCAGTACTCTCGGGATAAAAGTGAGCGCGCTGATCGCACCGTTCGCACCGCGGCAATGTTGTGGGCAGGCTGCCTCAGGTTGCGACCCTGAGACCATCAAGGTCCTATAACCACTACCACTGGCATCGTATGCCACCGTAGACAGTCACGGTCACGGTGGCGTGGCAATTGAACTGAAAGCCTCAGGCTGTGGCAGATACACGCCTCTTTAAAACACTCCCAACTTTCAAAGATACAGACCCGTAGGGGAAACTGTATCGGGTCCCCATCATACTTTCCTATAGATCAAACAACGCGACTAGTGCATGTGTCAACGCGTGGTAGCCAGCAACGATCGCATCCCCACGGGCCACGGTTCCGGTGCTGGGTAATTTGAATGTGTATGATGCACCACATCCATGTCACTCAGATGGGACACGAAACTACATTTTTACTCGGAAGAATTAAACCTTGTTAATTCCCTGCAAGTTCTACACTCCACTCGCACAGGTAACGCAATTGCAGCGAGGTCGAACTTGCTTGATGGCGCTCCCGTGTCCTCATGGTAAGTTCCGTCCTCTGTCATGTCCCTTTCACATATATCTTCCCCCCTAGGTTCTTCTCAGCAGCCCCACCCTTGGGTATCGACATGGGGAACTGCTGCGGTACCACGTCAACCATCCCTTCACACTCAGCTCCCAGGGCTGAGAACCCCGCCTCTCAAACATCTGGTCCCGAAATATCACCCGACCCGTCTCCCTCAGGCGATAGCGGGACGCCCGCGCATGAAGCAGTCGTGTTCGATGGCGGCACGATTGCATCCCCGCTCCCCGGACCCGCCTTGGTAGAGTCTGTGCACACGCCGCACCAGCCTAGCAAGACAATGTCCACGCCTAACCCGTCCCCACAACCTCCCCACCGTAGCACGGCGCTCGTTCACTCACTGTCCGTAGGCCCCGCGACGACGATGACGTCCTGGCGACCTCGACTCGGTTCAATAACGGGTGCGCCCACAACAGAGGAACCCGCATGTGTGGGCCCACTCCCTATGACTGCCAGGTCGAAGTCCGCCTATCCGTCATTCCAGTCCGGAAAGCGTGCACCCTCGTCATCCCAAAAGGAAATGGGAGTCGCCGAATCTGGATCGGGATACGCAGCCCGTCGTCCCAGAGATGCAACAATCGGCGCGTCACCCAACAACTACCTCCAATCACCCTCTGGGACAAGTCACATATCGACCAAGGCTGACAGCAGCCGCCCAACGTTGACTTCTACGGTGCGGGAGGTGCTTTCTAACAGCTTTAGGTATGTGTTCAGAGGTTCAGAGGTTATCCAATAAGCTACAACTGTCGTGATTATCCGCAGATTCAACATTTTGGTCGTGGGAAAGGTGTGTGCTGACTATTTGGTAATTCTCATGTCAAATTGATGTAGGCCTTCTCCAGAGCGGCTCGGGCAAGTCCTCACTTATGAAATCTATCTTCAAAGTAGATATGGCTGTCCGTGTCGAATTATCTTTCATGTCTCTATCTGGCCAACTGACTTCACCTTGACAAAAGGCGGCACAAGTAAACGGGAACTCTGATATCCGTGCCGGGTTTTGTCCTAGCGATAATCGTTACCTTAAAATCTACGAATGTTCTGGATTCGAACCCGGGGATTCTCAGAACTTGCAAATCATCCGAAACCTCATCACGGACCGAACTGATGCGCACCTCCCAGCGTCGGAAAGGTTACACGCCATCTGGTACTGAGTGTGGTCCGTGTTTGAGAAGGCAACGAGCGTCTAATGAAAGCCTGTTTAGGATATGCGTGCCCACGTCGGACCTCATTGATGGGAACCTCGGAGACGGGGTGGAAGAAATTTTGTGCATGCAAAAAGGTAAGGGCGCTCAAGTACCACCCGTCCTATCTAACAGAACATTTGGTGGCTAGTGCCCGTTGTTCTTGTCTTCACGAAATTTGATATACTTGTCTCCCAAGTTCTGCTTGATACCGCTGGCGGTGACCCTCGTTACCGTGAACATGCGAAGGCCAGAGCACGGGACATGTGCGAAGAATCGTGTCGCCAGCTGCTCCGTAAGCACCCCAAGGATGTGCCAGCTGAGATTGTTTCCAGTACTTGCTCTCCTGTATGCTTTGCGCAGAAGGGTTGTTTGATTCCTTTGGTTGTTTACAGGGAAACCGGAATTTGGTGATCTCGTCGATAAGCTGATTGTAACAACACGCCAACTCCTGGCGGAGCCCCGGGATGTCGTTACACCATCTAAAGGACAAAAAGCAAAGTTGCGACTTCCTTCACCTGTGCTTCTTGCGTGGTCTGTAGCACAGAGAGCAAGCCGTGATGTCATCATCGAAGCTTCCATCGAGTACGTAACCTCTCCTCTGTTCTTGAAATCTATTTTCTTATCCGCTGTTAAAGGGTTGGGCGAAGCCGTGAGTCTGATACACCCACCTCACGAGTGTTAAGTACACTCTAACGGGTTCCCTCGTCTACCAAGGTTATTGGTGCGATCTTGGTTCTAGTCCCCACCTCAGGGACGAGCGCGTGGAAAACTGCTTGAACACCATTCATGCCGATATCGTCGATGTCTGGAATCTTCGTGATACCAATCAGGTTAGCCTCTCTCCTGTTTCCTATCGTGGTTGCTTAATGTGATTAGTATCTGTCGAGTGATACCTTCAAGGCTGATATTCGTGACCTCGTCCAAGAGTTAACTTGGATACCCACTAGAATCCCGCCAGGGTGCGCATGACATACGTGGGTCCAACTAAGTGTTCAATGAAATTATTTTTTTCTCGCAGCTCCAAACCAAATAGTACACCAGGAACAGGAGTCCCGATGCCGTCGTGGGTGAATGATCTGTACTGCGGCACGTAAGCGCGCACTTCCTGTCCTATCGATTCGGTCTCATCTCTTCGTCCAGGAACGAGAATGTTTGCTGTGTGATAGGCTACGTCGTAGATCTCACAGTTATCCTGTACCACGTTTTTAAGTCTAGCAGAGATGTGTCAACTCATCTGGTTCAGTCGACAATAACAAATTTCATTCGTTCTGGTTACAAGGACGAAATCCACAACAATATCCGCGAGTTCGTTACCACCGTGCCCACACGCATGCATCCCGAGAGAGATGTGTTCATGGAGAAAATTATTGATTTGATTACTTCCGCCCTCCAATGATAGTTGATTTTCTTGGGTGAGTGACCCAAGATGCCCGCTTTCTGACATGCTGCTGCTGATGCCATTTAAACAAGCCACCTTCATGCGTTCGCTCCGGTAGCGGCTTCGTCGGCTCTCCCACATGTTTCCCCTCAACTGCGCAGTACAGGTATGGGTAGTATTCATGCTTATGTCCCTATATCGTGACCACCATCCTGTGTATATTGCATATATCTCTCGAATGTTAACTGTACCGCGCAGTTGAGCGACTCCGCCCTAGCGGCGGACTCGCACCCTCACGCTGTGTCTGCCTTGAATAACGTCAGGCATCCGTCGACCCGCCTCGGCTGATGGAAATTTTGTCGGGAGGCATGGAGACCGAAATCCTTGCTCCGGTATTGACAAGCCTCCGTGATCGAATTCGGTATGCGTTGGTCAATGGAGCAGCGAGAACACGTGAAGCGTCCACTGACACAAACCCGAGAAAACACCCCGACATGGCGTGCTCGACGGAATCAACTTTGTTGTCTCGATTACTGGATACCTCGACCACTTCAGTTTCCTCGTCCGTCGACAAGAACGACAATATCGCGGAAGACGCGCCGTTGCGTGTTTCGTTTGTTGCAGATAACAACATTCCCGACGGCCAGATTTTCCCTCCAGGCGCCGTTCGTCAAATCATGGCGAATGCACAATGATAGTCCCCATACCATCGTCGCAACAAAATTCGTTCAATGGACGGATGTGTTCATCTGAGGTGATGTCCACCGATTCGGACTCAATCTGCGGTATCTCCGTAAAGAGTCTTTGCTGCGTCACACTAAACACCGGGAATAGGGGAGGAGGAGCACTGCAATGCAGGGGAGAGTGGTCACATGATGAGGAAGTCACGGGACAAGTAGTACATGTAGTGTAGCGGATCATGCGCGTAGAGTAACGTTGGTTGAACCCTTCGACGAGTCCTTGGAGGCGCGACCCCTCTCTCCAGCGGGATCCAACCACCGCCGTACCGGCAGTGAGATTAGCATCTATTAGTCAACAGCAGTATCACGACGAAGGTACAAGACCCTGTCTACTCCAGTATTGTACCTTCGTAAGTTAGGCGGTGGGAGTAGGGAAAAAAGAGGGACCGAACCGGGCCGCTGAAATGAACAACGCCGCGTAAAGACAAACAGCTTCTGCGGGCGAGCCCCGAGCGAGGCGTTAGGTTTTAAAACCTGCCCTCCTTTTACTCATTCCCCTAAATTTATACCTCCACTTCCAAGACACGTCGAGAACATTGTCTAAAAAATACCTCTCCACATGCCCTCCACCGTCTCTCCCAATCTCGTAGTACACGAGGTCCGCGCCTTTGTCTTGGTTACACGTTGCGGGATATAAAAGCTGACTTCAAAAAAAAAAAGACGAACAGCCGCCGCTTCTGAAGCACACCATGGCACGCTTTAGCAGCCCATAAACTGCCGTGCCTGATCTGCGGAAACAGTCATGAGGGCCATGTGAGGGTATAGGGTCTGCTGCGGGTGCCAGCCAGTAGGGTGAGAAACTGTAAGTGACAAAGGGCAAACCAACCCAGGGTTCGAGTTCCTTCTTCCAACACCTGGCATTTGACGTGAAGAGAAGTGGATACCATTCAAGAGCCTGAACCCTGCAAGCAACTTATGCACGGGACTGGTTCGGGACTTGGGAGCCATCGCCACTTTTTTTTTACCGAGGCCCGGGGACGACGTGACCGTACTAGTCGGACTAGGCGTGCGCATAGACGACATGCCGTATTACTCGATGACCCAACTGACACGCCGATCCTGCCCATCATTCACAGTACGCTGGACATGCCTCTTACTCATGGCCGGTCCACAGGTGGGGGGCAGGAAGTTGTGAGTGATTGCCGGGATACGCGGCTGCGAGCCGACTTGCATGCTTCCACAAACTTACGACGATCATAGCGGTGGTGGGGGTGGATTCCGGCTTCATCGGCCGCTGGTGTGGTTTGGATAAACCGAGGGTGTGCGATACCTCAATTAGAAACGGTCTGGGGTGTGGGCATCAATTGTGGGAGGTTGGCGAGTGAAAATGAACAAATACTAGCCATCGTAGCATCTATTGTAGATGAGGATAAGGTAGCCATCAGGAACTGACACCCCTCCCAGCAGAATGCCTCCCTTTCACCGCCTCTGCAGCACAACAAACATTTCATGTGGCATGAATCGAAACCAAAACATTACTATAACCCTAGGGTTTAGAGGGTGCCAGTTCCTGATGGTGGCTACCTTAGAGGTTTCCCATAATTTGCGGTTCAGGACATACGATATATACTGAAATAGGACAGGTAGATCGACGAGGGGCACTCGCTGTAAGGTTGTGCATATCATTAGTGTGTGGTATGTAGATCCAAGGAGACGAGGAAGCGGAGGCTGTCGGTAAAGTAATCTGAGCCCGAGCGAAGGTGTCTTAATACTGTGAAGAATGTATAGGAGAACTGGTAACAATAAGTACCGCCAGCCCAGGCATGCCAGTTAACTGCTGCCCGGTGGTGAGTTACAAGACTGCGCAATCAAGTCAATAGTTTTCTCGAGAATCACGTCGTTCCCGCGATAGGTGAGTTGCGCTGTCCCCGTGACAAAGCTGCGGATATCGTTGTGGATCCGGGTCCTGGGGCCAGACTTGTCATAGCGCTCCATAACCGACCGAACCTCTCTAGTAGAGAAATCACGAGCAGATTGGAAAAGCTCATGCTGGATGACGGTAAGGTCTACAATATAGCCCATTATGCAGCGGATATTCTCGGTACTGGACGAAGATATGAGGCCATATCTATGGTACACGAAGAGTTTGCTTACACATTTTGATATGAATCCTTCACCCACTGTGCCACAGGTGTCGGTGATCTAGCCCCTACCACACCATCTAGGTTAGAGCTGTTAGAAAAATTGGTCTCTTCAACGTCCTCTGTTGATTCCATGTAGAAGGTGCTCACCTCGGCGACGCACTGGCGTGGGGCACAGCCAAGTCTTTGACAAGGTGAGACATCTGCGCTTTGAACTCTCTATTTGAGAGATACTAGCCATCTCCTTCAGCCGACAAATCCACCGTCAGAAAAAAAAAAAAACCTTGGTTTGATCACGAAGGTTCCAAACGTCAACGATATCGGTATGAATGATGTCTATGCAGTATTCCAGGGTCCGCCCAACGAATTCGCGACTAGACCCGAGGCTACGCCAATACCCTATGTTGAGCGAGGGCCCTTATCAGAACGACATTAATTAAGAGTTGAATATATTGTACTCACGACTTTGCCCAATCCTGTGGGGAGAGGTAAGAAAATATCGTTTAAGAACAGAAGTGAAATTACGTGCACGATGGAGGCCTGAAGTTTTACATCACGGCTTACTCTCTGTGCTATCGACCACGCAAGGGCCACAGGGGAAATCTGCGGCGTGCCCCTTTGTGATTCAGACGAGGTGGAAGGTACAGTAGCATTGAGTGAGTCTGCCGCAACGAGCCTGTGTGTTGTTGTAAACAGCCTGAAAATGAGGTCATCAAATCCCGACCTCGCTGTAAACAACCAAAGGAGTCAAAGAGCCCTTCCACGCAACGCATACAGGAGAGCAAGTACTGGAAACAATCTCAGCTGGCACATCCCTTGGATGCTTACGAAGCAGCCGGCGACATGACTGTTCGCACATCTCCTGTGCTCTGGCCTTCGCACGGTCATGGTCACCGCTTGCGGTATCAGACAGAACTTGGGAGACGAGTAGGTCAAATTTCGTGAAGACAAGAACAACGGGGACTAGGGGTTGAGTGTTTTGTTAGATAGAACAGGTGTTACTTGAGATCGGTCACCTTTTCGCGTGCCCAGAATCTCTTCCACCCCGTCTCCGAGGTTCCCATCAATGAGGTCTGTCGTGGGGACGCATATCCTAAGAGGGATTTCGTTAGTCGCTCGTTACTGTACGACTGCTTCTTTACCAAATAGCGTGCAGTCTCTCTGACAGCGGGAGATTTGGGTCAGTGCGGCCCGTGATAAACTCCCGGATGGCTTGCAAGTTTTGCGCATATCCGGGCTCAAATCCAGGGCACTCGTGGACTGTAAGACGACTGTTGTCGGGGTAAGAAAATCCGACGTTGATATCGGCGTTCCTGGGAGTCAGCTTTTTTCCCCCAGAGGGAGAGTCAGGGTGGCTAAGAAGGAATGCGTAAGGCGTTTGTATGCGTACGGCAGTATCCACTTTGAAGATGGAATTGATGAGCGATGACTTGCCGGACCGGCTCTGTTACGAAGACCTGCAATCAATAAATGTGAGACTTACTTAGCAGTTAGCACGCACCTTGCCCACGACAAGAATCCTGAATCTGCGAGACAATCAGGACAATAATGGCTCATGAGAGCACAACTGAACGGATACCTGAAGCTGTCAGAAAGCACGCGCCCAACCGTTGAGTTGTTTGATGATGGATTTTCAAATTTCGATCGACCCGTTCTATATTCGGTAATTGCCCTAGGCCTTACGCCCGGCGGTGACGGACGGTGTGGAGGTAGTTCCGGCCGAAGTGACGGATGCGCAGATTTTGACCTGGAGCGGTGGTACGAAGCAGGCGCAGCGTGAACCCTGGCAGGTCCAGGCTCGGGTGGCTGATCGTCGACTTTCTCTCTGACATTTTGGGGTGGTATGGGCGCAGGCTGTGACGGTTCAGGCGCAGGTTCCGGTCGTGAAGGAGGTTCACTCCTCGAGGGTGACGGAGCGGCAGTGCTGGAGCAACAGCCCATGAGAGGGTGTCAGTACTCAAGGTTGGGGACAAGGATGACTGCTCGAGATTGCAGTAAATAAGGGGCAGGGGCCGGGGGGATCCTAACTTCCATATATAAGGGAACGAAGCGTCAACAAAGGGTTTATTACAAGGTGCACGTTACGCCATGTCAAAAAAAATATAAGGGCAAGAAATATCGTGCAGTGATGCACATGCAGTGATGTGATGTAATTGAAAGTTTCTGGTTTACGGAATAATTGGAAATGGTATATCGCGCGTGTAGCGCGGCGGGTCCGGCACTTGTTCATTTTGCCACAACTTCTGTTATTCCGTTGAGATAACAGGCTCTATGATGCGGGACACCGATCCAGACCTCTGAACAAGGGGAAACAGGAAGCGTAGGTCCTGAGAAGGACCCTGGTCCTGTAGGAGATAGGACGACGGCTAGATACATGGTTAACACAATGTAAGGGTGAATTGTAAGGAGCGTTTACTGACCTCATTCTTTGGGGAAAAAGACTGAGGTGCTATACGCAGTATCGTACATTAAGTGTCCATAATGAGGGTGAGGTCCGAGCTAAGACGGTTATGTACTGGAGCGAGACGAAGGGAATGATTAGTCTAAAGTAGTGCGGTACTAGTATCTGTGCTCAGGCTGTCGACATGTGCTTATCGGGCCATGGTTCCCACGCTGCCAGAGTTGGCACGCCGCAGCGTGTGCACCCCCAACAGGTCCATCTCCGCTGCCAGTGCAGTGTGGGTCAGGACGATCAGTCCCTGAAGGAATGAGGCTAAGAGTCACGATGACGCTCGGATCCAAACATGAAAGGATGATATAGACGGTATCCTAACATTTGTGCATCGACTGCTGTCATCCAGTAGATCGGATGAGTCCCTGATCATGAACTCGTAGTCTGGCTTATTTTCCGCGACCCTTACCATCATCATCGATGGTAGTCAGTCCTTGCAGGAGACCCCTTCCCAAATGATGGCCAACTACCAGCAACAAACCGTTGGCCTACTCGCGCAGATCTCGCGGCAGTTCGCTTCAACTGAATCACCCCGCAGGCCCCCATCTGCTCCGCCACTACAACCTTACCTCACTTTCAGCTGACCCTTCGTCATCTGACGTCCGCGTGAACGTCTTTTGGTTCATGAATCTTGTATTCAGTCTTTCTGCGGCACTCTCTGCTACACTTGTCCAGCAGTGGGTCCGCTACCACATGCAAGTCTTTCGGTATGGTCATTCTTTGAAGAGTGCACGGTTGAGACAATACTTGTATGAAGGCCTCGAGGGCCCACATATACTGGTCGTGGCCCAAGCTGTTCCTGGGCTCGGCCACGTCTCCCACTTCTTATTCTTTGTGGGGCTCTTGGACTCCTTATGGAACCTCAACAAGGTGGTTTTTTCACGCCACCGTTGTTCCCATCTTCCTCTGCGGTTTGTTCTACATATTCAGCACGTTTGCGCCAGTCATAAAACCCCAATGGCCATACCAGGACCCACTCTCAGGTCTATTCTAGTATCAATGCCAGACAGTGCATATACGAAAGTATTGGGGCCGGCCTCCCGGTAAAGAATTGAAGCCTGTGATCTCGAACATGGCAGAAGGACAGATGCAGCTAACAATGGAGCGGAGCGAGCACTGTGGGGACCGTGATGAGCGAGCGATCCGATGATTGTTCAATAACGTCACAGAGGACACCGAGATGGAATCGTTTGCGTTGGCTATCCCCGGCTCTTCAACCCAGGATTGGGAAACAAAGTGTAGAAAAAGGTCTTTGATACCAGCGACGAGGGACACGTCGATAGCAAACCGTCTCCGGGGTCATCAGGCGATGCCTCCAAATTCGACCTTATTGGTTCTGCCCCTATCCTGCGTACTCCTTCCATAATTTATATTCCCCGTCCAGCAAGTCCGGGGCTTATACAGTCTCGGCACCAAGTCTTGCGACATCACTCAAGAGTCTGAAATCCATAGATCAGATCCCTAGTCGACTGCGTCGACTCAGAGACCCGATGAAACAGCAACTGTGGCGTCTCCAAGATTTACGCGACAATCACACTGGCAGTCTCGGGTATACCGTCGAGCTTTTCTTCCTCGCCACGAGACAGCTAGTATCCACGTCCTCCCCGCAGGAATTAAACTCTGTTTTTACGAGTCTACTTTCATGGCCATCACATCTCACTGGGAGGGCAGCAAGGATTCCCTTGGGACGCAGCACATCCTCCTGAACCTCATTTGTGACCTTGTCATCCAAGGCCGTGGCGAAATGATTATCTTATCATAACGCCGCGCGACCCTGCACCGGAGCGTTGCACGCAACGTTGGCAAACCCACTTGCGTATGAGTCCTTCCTTTATTCTGTACGCTCATAACACACAAGATTGGATATTATCAGCACGTCATCACTGTACCTCTTCGTATACCCATACATACTGTAGTGAGAATTGTTTGTCGCAATTAAAGTACAATCACTCCACGGTACTGTAAATTCCAACGATCACATCACTCTAAGGAGCTTTTCAAGTACGGTACAACATAAAAGATGCCAGTGAAGGTGTCTTAGACAACATACACTTCTACCATCACATCCCAGAGTGGTAGAGAACATAATAAGGCCATCCACTGCAAGTGTGAGTCCACAAAGTTCCGGTGATAAAATTACATCACAGACGGTCAGATCGCTCGTGACTCGTGCATGGTCACTTAGCACCCGACGATCAGATACATTTAACTTCGCGTAAAAATGAAGCATACTGAAATCTAGACTCGTAACCTCAGTCGTTGCGTGACTGTAGACAAACGAACTGAGGGGAGGCCGACACAGGGGAGGCGCGTAGATACTGGCCATCACATGTCTCCAGCGGTGTGTCTCATGCATGGCGTTGGAGAGAAGGGTCGCCAAGGACTCGTCGAAGTCGAAGGGTTCAAGATCCGCTATATGTAGTACTCGTCCCGTGACTTCCTTATCATGTGACCTCTGTACCCCTTGCTCCTTCCCTATTCCAACGTCCGTGACCATCAAAGTTCAACACTCCTTGACATGAGAGCGCGACGGAGGAAGAGATAGGAAAAGAGAAAGAGCGAGGAAAGGAGAGAAGTAACGAAAAAGTGTAATGTGTAACGAAAAAGGGAAGGTCTCTTCATGCGCGTGCTTGCTCTTCGTTCGGCGGCCCTCGGGGCACGTATACCAAGGTATTGGCGAAGTCGTAGGAAGTCTGTACGATTATCCGCGGTGTTGTTGGCAGACCGAATGCGTGCAATGGTAATTTTTGCCTTCAGAGACTTGTTCTCATGTGGTAGTATTTTACTCGAATGTGTTTGACGCGTGAGTGCCATAGGTGGTCCTGTGTAAGTGTAAGCAAACGCAGCGTCGTCGTTGTCACAGTAAAGGGGTGTCGGTTGGGGGCCCCGCCCGGTGAGCGTAGCCCCGTGCATCACATGGCACAAAGGACGGGAAACTTACCAATATCCATTAGCGTCACTATATTGTAAGGCGAGACATGCCATTACGCTCGGAATGAGGTGCTTCGGAGCGCCCATGATACCTAATCCGTTCCCCTTCTCCGCATGGATCCTAGGTCTTCATACATCGCCGCTTTCTTGACAAGCCAAATTCGTTCCCTACACTACCATCATTATTTCCCCTTCTTGTTTGTGCCTCAGTCGTAATATCACGCCCCGGTATATAAGCTACAGTAGAAGCCCTGTTGAAGGGCAGTGAAGTAAAGCCATAACCGTATAGGACTTCCTCCTCGTTAAGCAAACGTGTCGACGTAAATTCCTTTCCCCTTGTCTCTCTCTTTCCTGTCTGTGCTCCTGTCCCATTTTCTCGAACTCGCGCGTGCGTTAATCGTACGCACTTCAATATTTCCGATTAGTTACGACTGAATTGGCAGAGTACACGACTACTGTAGTTGACCAATGTCACGAGGGGTTGGCACTGTATCAAGAGAATGGCGTGAGAGCTTTGTAGCTACGTCGGACGGATACTGCCAGCTGGGGTGGGTGATGAGGGGCCGCCACGCTATTAGAGGGGTTCGGAGCCCAGAAATTGTCATGGGTATGGAATGTTGCAACATTCGGTGTCCTGCTTCCGTACGAAACGTAGGTCACTTGGGGAGCTGTGAAAGAAAACGTCGTAACTGAGCCCACGGGAAGGAATCCCGGGCCGGGAGTCAATTGGTCGATTTGGGTCTGGGAGAGGTCAAGTATGCCTGTGGATGTCTGCGGGGAGTGTGTTTCCAGGAACTGGGATCAAGATGAAATTGACATGCTGGGCACTATTGAAGGAGGGAGAACGCCAACATTCGTGTTGTGCTGCTCGGGGACTGTACTACTCGATGGGAGTGACAAGTAGCTGAGGGATGGATGTCAAAGCTGCCGGGGTGTAATGAAGGTCAAACTCTAAGCTGGCTGCGGGCGAGATGGTTGGGATATCAGCGGGACCCTGTGTTGCCACGGCGGTCGCTGAGTCGAGTGAAGTAGCAGGAAACTGGTTGTTTTCAAGATTGATGGATGGAATGAGGTGGGATGACTGGATGAATGTGGTAGCCTGAGACATATCGTGCAGTGACGGCTCATCTGCAAAACGTATACGACTATAGTGAGCGTGGGCAGGGATGACACATGATGACACATCAGGCCTGGTGGGAGGGCTAATGGCGGTTAGAAACGTCAGGATGCGTCCAATGGGTCAAGTGGCAGCGGGAGCGTGAGCGGTCTCCCCTGGTGGGCCAACCACGCCGCCATGTATGTGGTAGCCTAGGCATGATGACCTAGCCCGAGGGTGTTGCACGACGGGTACGAGGATGGTTGGGTCAGAAGGTAGTTATAATCATCAGTGGAAGTGGAGAACGCTGTCGGGGCAGAATCGGTGCCTTGATGTAACGCGATGTAAATATGGCGAATGTGTCTGAGAATATAGAAAGGAATGCCATGAACCGTGCTCCTCTGCGCTTCTAGAACCATTTCGTTCCACAAGGCACACAAGTCGTGTTGTAGTCCAGGAATAGTATTCTTGATGTCAAATTTGGAAATTGACAGAAGAATGTACTGCATCGCGTAAATTATAGCGGGATCCCCGCCAAAACAGGAGCGGAAGTACCGGCGAGTAAAGTGGATCAAGTTGGCAAGTAGTACACTGTCGCCATGTGCAAGGTAGTCTTGAAGCACATCTTTTGATACCTTTAATTGGTCCATAACAAGCGCTCTCCAACGGTAATCGCGTTCCCCTACTGGCACGCTTGCAATGGTCCTGGCAACTATCGCTTGTGCAAGTAGAGCAAGGCCTTCGTCGTTGTTATTTCCCAGACTAATCATTGAATGGCCGATTTCAACGGATCGCAACACTGCATCTACGCCCCCCAAGATAACGTTTTTAAGGACCATTCTAGCTGCAAGGGAACCGGCAGCCTTCGCACAGGTCGTGAGCCGCTTTTCTTTGACCGTCTCTGACACAAAACTGGACGTCAGAGTACGGTCCCATAATCGAATGAGGGCATCTGTCAACCCCCGATTATCCATTTCTTCGAGAATTTGTTTGGGATCGTCGACCACTTCGGAGCTACAGAAGCCAGGGATGCACTCAAAGAACTGTTCCAGTTCGTGATCTTCGTCCAGAGCGTCGAATGTCCGCCTCAACACACGACGGTCAATTTCCGCCGACGATGCCGACGCAGTTTCTTGTGCTGTCGTCACCACACCCCACCAGAGCCGTTTGCCATAAGTGTCCATCAAACAATCAAGGCGGCGCGAGGTTGCAGGGCTAAAGTAGCCAGAATGTGTGATGAGGTTGAGAATACGGAACACTCCATATGACACGCCAGTATAAACCTTCAATGCTGACGAGGAAAGAGGTGCATAGTAGGGGCTGTCGGACCGGAAGATTGGCATCAACGTGATACATCCATATATCCCTACCGAGAACCCGACCCACCAAACCACGACGCTGAAGACGGTGTGGTGAATGTTGGACAAGAATACGAGGAGACCAGAAAAGAAGAGGAAAAGGGAAAGGTGCAGCAAGGTGGGTAACGTTTCAACAGCCAAGGGAAGGTGCAGCTTATCAACCCCATCGGCAAGGAACGCACAGATCCGTGCTCGCTTGTGTGGACTGTACCGTGGCTGTTGGGTGACCGTGAGGTATCGACGTGCCCATTGCTGTAACAATGTCGCTAATAGAGCACAAGTAAGACTGATCGCCAAGCTCAGGAACCAGAGTGAATTGACCCAAATTGCGTATTTAGGGGGAGAAAAGGGAAGTGGTTTAGGGATCGATGCACGGGATACGTTGGGGTCGGCAAGCAGCTGATAGATGTGCTCGAGATAGAATTCCGATTTATCTTGCGGACCAGGTTTCAGGTCCTGAATCGACACTGCAGCCAGTGCTGCAACTGTAGCAGAGAATAGACCAGTCTACAACGTTCAGGTTAGCACTTGCACAGTAACTGCGGTATGGAAACTAATAGGAAAACTCACGAAAATGAGGATGCCGTCAGCATCCTTTTGCCAACGATCGGTCATTTTATTGTCTTCTTGCTCTGCCATCTTCACATACATATTGAAAAGAGGCCCTGAGCCATCAGAAAAGATGGACTGCCCCTGCGACGTTTGATGTGTTGACGGAGGGACATCATGGTGACTCGGACCACCTATAGGCGAGGATGAAGTTGATGAAAATAGAGCCGAGTGGGGGATAACATACTTTCGATCGGTCTATCTCTCAGGGCAGTGGCTCGATGGGGATCTTGGGACATCGAAGGACTATAGTGTAAGGGAGGGTGCGTAAGACAAGGCCGTGCATATCTCTTTTCTTCCGAAGACAAAGAGTTGAAGAGGATCACATAATCACACTAGCATGCCACGTTGAGAACGTGAGGCAGGGTCCGAGTCCCCGACCCGAATTGCAGGCGTTAAGCGTCCAAAAATCATTGTAAGGTGAACCTTGCCGCTGTGCCCGAATAATAAGACACTTCGGAGCTCCGAGTCCCGTGACCCTGATCCGTCCGAGTCCCTCCGTTCCGTGGCCCGTCCCTTCAACGCCATCGACTGAAATCCCCCTTCGTCCAAGATCCGCGTGACGAGACTAGGATCACTTTTCTCTTTACATGAACGTCGCCGTCTCCAATACTACAGTACTACTCATATGGCCAACGTCGTTCGACGCCACGAAAGCCTTTGGACGACCACTCTTTCATTTAGTCTCAATTCGTGATCTCGCGCCCGATGTCCTTACATCGCCTGTTGACAGCCCATCTCCGAGTCGCCCCTTAGATCCCAGACCTTACTCCCTCACTTCTCGTATATTCCTCGCCCATAGTATCCGCCGAACGCGGCCAAGTACTGACGCGCACACATGCATGTATATAATGCACTGTGGAAGCCCTCTCGAAGGGCAAGGAAGCTTTATTGGGCTTCTCTTCTGTTCTCGAACACCTCTGACTCGAAACGACCTTCCTTGTTCGTCAACTACTACCTAGGAAAAATGCCTGGATACCTCGCGACTCCCCAAGCTGATCGTAGTTCTAGCTACTGTCGTCTTAAAAATAACATGTCCTCCGTTGACACCCAGATTGGGCCGCCCGACCCTATCGACCCATGCCCACCCATAACCGGAATTCCGGTCAACATGGACACCGGCAGCGACTTGACCTCCCCTGAGGAGAGCGGCGAGGACACCGTTCGCCACCTCCAACTACGTAAAATATTCGACGGAAGCCGTCCCCCT